>BQNB010133631.1:0-15569 GCA_026074375.1 Tanacetum coccineum
GATGTGCTGATGATCCCAATATACCTGATTTGGAAGAAATTGGCAGATTTAGTGATGCTGAAGATGATGGTGTAGAGGCTGACATGACTAATTTGGATACACATATCCTAGTTAGTCCTATTCTAACTACCAGAATTCACAAGGATCATCCAGTTGAACAAATCATTAGAGACATACATTCAGTACCTCAAACCAGAAGGATGATAAAGAGTTTGACTAAACATGCTATGTTTAGTTCAATTTAGCAGAGGACCAACCATAAAGATTTTCAGAATTATCTGTTTGCATGTTTCTTATCACAAGAAGAACCCAAGAAGGTAGTCTAAGCATTGAAGGATCCAAGTTAGATAGAAGCTATGCAGGATGAGCTTTTATAATTCAAATTACAAAAGGTTTGGACCCTGATAGATTTACCAAATAACAAAAGGGCTATTGGCACTAAATAGGTTTACAGGAACAAGAAGGATGAAATAGGCATCGTGATAAAGAACAAAGCAAGATTGGTTGCTCAAGGGTACACACAAGAAGAAGGGATTGACTATGATGAAGTTTTTGCCCCTGTTGCTAGAATTGAAGCAATTAGGCTTTTCTTAGCCTATGCCTCATTAAAAGACTTTATGATGTACCAGATGGATGTCAAGAGTGCTTTTCTTTATGGTAAGATTGAAGAGGAAGTCTATGTTTGTCAACCACCAGGATTTGAAGATCCAGACTTCCCTGACAGAGTATACAAAGTAGAAAAGATACTATATGGACTGCATCAAGCTCCCAGAGCTTGGTATGAAACCTTGTCAACTTATTTGTTGGACAATAGGTTTCAGAGAGAAAAGATAGACAATACTTTGTTTATCAAAAGGGAAAAATGTGATATTCTGTTAGTTTAAGTATATGTAGATGATATCATTTTTGGCTCTACAAAGAAGTCATTATGCATTAAATTTAAGAAGATGATGCATAAGAAGTTTCAAATGAGTTCTATGGGTGAAATCACATTCATCCTAGGACTGCAAGTGAAGCAGAAGGAAGATGGGATTTTTATAAGTCAAGACAAGTATGTGATTGAAATTTTGAAGAAATTTAGCTTTAGTGATGTCAAAACAGCAAGCACACCCATAGAAACCCATAAGCCTTTGCTCAAAGATGCAGATGGTGAAGATGTAGATGAACACTTGTATAGATCCATGATTAGATCATTGATGTATCTAACTTCTTCAAGGCCTGATATTATGTTTTTAGTATGTGCTTGAGCAAGATTCCAAGTCAATCCTAAAATTTCACATCTTTATGCTGTGAAAAGGATCTTTAGATACTTAAAAGGTCAACCTAAATTGGTCCTTTGGTATCCTAAGGATTCACCTTTTGATTTGGTGGCATTTACTGACAGTGACTATGCAGGAGAAAGCTTAGATAGGAAGTCCACAACAGGAGGTTGTCAATTCCTAGGGTGCAGATTGATTTTATGGCAATGCAAGAAGCAGAGCAGACTGGTTAGTTGCTTTTTTCCACAACAAAAGTTAGTATTAAAACTGCTTCTAACTGTTGTGGATAGGTGAGCTTATTATGGAATCCAAATCAATTGTTGGTTATGGATATAACTTTATGGCATACTAAGATTCATATTTGATAATGAGTAGTACTATCTGCAATAGTGAAGAACCCTGTTTTCATTCAAACAGACAAAGTACATTGAGATGTAGGGCATCACATTATCAGAGATTCTTTATGAAAGAAGCTCTTGAGTCCAGATGATCAAGATTCACAAAAGACTCAAGAATGCTACATGATTTGGCTCACAAAAGACATTTGATTGTTAGCAGATTTTCAATATCTGATTGGCAAGTATTTGGAATGCTTAAGCCTCTGTAGTATTGATTGAGGATAGGTTAATTGTGTTAATAATTGCAGAGGTCGGATTATTACACAAATGATATTATAGAATGGAATGCAAAAGATACTAAAGGACAGGAAATTTAAGTTTTGTACCGGTAACATTAAGTTTCTGCTGTTAATATAATTCTAGTGCTGTAGTGCTTGCAAGTTAGTAACTTATACCCCGGCTGAGTTAATACTGTTAGTTATACTTACTACTGCTGGTATAATTAATACTATGAGAATTGAGAGAATAAGTGATAATAAAAACAGAAAGAGAGATGTGTGAAAATAAAAATAGATAGAGTGAATTGGTGAGAAAAAGAATTGAGAAAAATAGTAAGCTAAAAACTAGAAAGAGAGATGTGTGAAACAAAAACAGACAGAGAGAATTATGAGCTAAAAGAATTGAGAGAAAGCAAAACAAACAGAGAGAATTGTGAGCTAAAAGAATTGAGAGAAATCAAAAACAGATGAGAATTGTAGCTAAAATAAATTGCTAGAGAATAAAAAAGACAGAGAGAAGTTTGTAAGTTAAAATTATTAAATTTGATGAATAGGAAATGCTGATTGAGAAAGGGAATTAGAGTTAATTGCGTGGAACTCAAAGTTAATGTTGGCTAGGGCATAAACTTACTGATGGGCTAGGCTATTCGGAGAGAAAAAAGTTAATGCTGTTATGCGTAACTTTAAATACTACTGCAATGTTGTAAGTTAATGGCTGCTAATTCTTAATTTACTAGCTGAGTTTACTACTGCAAGTGTATGGATGGTTTACTGTACTTACTAAGTTGTGGCTATTGAACAGTAATGCAGTTAGGCGAATAAACTTACAACTGCTAGTTAGATCGTATATGCTTGTTGAGGGTATTTTTTCATAAATACTTGTCGTGATAGGGGTTTCAATCACATCATGTCAAATCGCTTTTAAATCTTTGCATATTACCCTTCTAAACATAAACCTTACACTCAATTGTCACCATTCCTTCAACAAAAACCCAACACAATGTCAGATCTAAAGTTTGCTGATACTCCCTACTTTATTGCAGTTATTTGGAGAAACCTACTGATATGTGAAGTGGTTTGAAGGAGGTAGTTATTTTTTTGAATGGCAAACCCCTATCAAATATAGATTTAACCGTCAATCCTATAATCTATATGTTCATATAATTAAAGCATTATTATGGATACTGTCGAAAAGGTAAATACGGTTAATGTGAATAGTACAATTGCAAGCCGTAGTGGATAAGAAGAAGGTGACAATAACTGAATCCACAATAAGGAGAGATCTTTAACTGGAAGATGCTAATGGGTGTTGATTGTCTGCCAAATTGCTTTAATGTTTACAGCAACTTTACACTCATGGGGTATGAAAAAACCTTTCCTTCTCAGAAGCTTACATTTTACAAGGCATTCTTTTCGCTCCTTAGAAGAAGTTTTTAATATCATACAATTTTGCAATGCCTAAGTGTCTAAGACAACTTACGGCATGGAACATAATTTCAAGTAGGGCACTGATGTCCTCTGCAATAATTTGCTTAGCTACAAACCAAAATTTTAACTTTTCCAAGTATATATTTGATAATATGGTGAAGAATGTTGATAGTATGGTACAATTTTGGATGTATCTGAGATTCGTACAAGTATTTTAACTGAACTAAACAAGTTGGGTGGATATTTTCACGTCATAAAAAGAATTTTTGTCTTACCATTACCTCCACCCGATCAAACACGCTGACTGAAACCCTCATCATACTAAAAAGTTATTTGGGAACATAAAGAGGGAAGCGGAAAGGTTTTCCTGGATGATTACCCCTTTATTACTTTCAAACTATGATGGTTCAAAGCTCATGAAAAAAAAGGTGACAGGTTCAGAAAATACCAACTGATCCCCATCAACAACACTCATACATTCAAACAATCAACATCACATAAAACAACCAATCAATCAGAAAACATCTAGAAGAAAACAGAGAAAAGACATTGAGATTCCTTAATCTAGTGGTCCTACAGAGCATATAGCAGATGAGGTTGCCAATGAGGAACATGTACCTACACAGTCTAATGACCCACCTCTCTCAAGAGTTAACACACTTGGAAGTAGGGAGGATAGATTGTCACTTAATGAATTGATGGACCTTTGTACAAAACTATCTGATAAAGTTCTTGACTTAGAAACAACAAAGATTGCTCAAGCAAAGGAGATAGCAGTATCTTGAGAGAAGGAGAGTCAAGAGAGCTTGAAAAGGGAAAGTGAAGTCAAAAGGCTCCAAGATAAAACATTTTCAAGATTGGTAGATCTCATAAGTTGTTTCGCTCTGAAGATGAAGGTTCTGGGTGATCAAAGGATGCATATATCCAAAAGGGGAGGAAAATAGCCTGATATTAGATGTTGATGCAGAGGTTTACATAGATTGATGAGACTCATAGAGAGGAATGATGATAACCTAATGTTTATATGGAGGTGTTGTTAGAGACAGGAAGTTAAGGTTGAAAAGGTAGATTAGTTACTGGCTAAAGTTACTTACTCAGAAATTGCTACAACAACATACGTTGATGGAATTGACCATGGCTCAGACTTTAATAGATATCAATCTGCAAAAACCAAAGGGGGGGGGGGGGGGTGGGGGGGGGGGGTACCCAAAGTTAGAGGGGTATGATTCAAGATCCAAGAGAATTTACAACAACAACACCATCATCTGCATCAAAACCTTTACAGGACAAAGGCAAGGCAAAAATGATTGAGTATGAAGAACCTTTGAAGATGCACAGTCCAATAAGATCAAGTCCACTATTGATGAACAAGAAAGCTATAATGGCTAACAAGCTCAATTTGATAAGGAAGAATTAGATTGCAATGAGAAAAGTCAGAAAGCCTAATAGCTGCCTCCAATTACACAATGGAATGATATTCAGGATAAGGTGGAAACTGACTATGAATTGGCTCAAAGGCTGCAAGCAGAGGAACAAGAAGAGTTGACAATTAAAGAAAAGTCTAAGTTGTTTCAACAACTCTTGGAAAAAAAGAGGAAGCACTTTGTAGCTAAGAGAGCAGAAGAAAGGAGAAGTAAACCACCTACCAAAGCTCAACAAAGAGTACATGACTACATTACCTGAAAAACATGGTAGGATGAAGCCCAAATATTTGATAAACAAGTCCTGTTAGCCGTGTTCAAGAATTATTAAGAATGCTATGAAAAGGGTATATCATTTGAAGACATGGATACAGAATGTAGACGAAGGCAGGTGAGATAAAAGAAGAAAGAAAACAGTTCAAAAGAGTGCAGTGATGAGGCTAGAATAAGTGAGTGGGGCCTACAATGAAACAAAAAGGTGATGATGATAAAGAAAGAGAAGATACTTCAACAATGCTTTGATGCTGGTTACAAAAGAAGATGTTCAATTAATGCTAATCATAATACATAAAGAAAAAACCCCTAGCTACCAAGCCTGCACCCATTGGTAAATTTTCTCAAGATCTAGGAAATGGAAGGAATGGTATTTATGAAATAATTGAAGAGTGATGGAAGTGCCAGAGACATCTTATTTTTTTAGGACAAGCGGCTCAAATAGTTTGACATGAGAGACTGGAAATTCTATATAAAAGTTTGGTTAAAAAGCAGAAGCATGAGATACTATAGGCCAGAATAAAGGCTTGAAAGAAGCCTATGGGGAGATATAAAGACTATGTTTGAACATCATATATAAGATCTAATATGGAGGAACTTGCAAGGAAAGAAAGTATTGCTTTGGAGGCTATATGATTCATGTGGAGTACACTTTGTAAGGTTTGAAGATATGAATGTCTATATGCTAGTAGATATGAGATATCCCCTTACATCTGCAACAATCACTGATATGCTAAATAAGAAGCTGAAATCTGACTATTGGAATTAAATGTGTTATCAGCTTCTTAAGCTTATGACAAAACAACTCAAGAAACAGTAAAGTGTTTGAAAGTATCATCCTAGTGATGGTGAAGACATTGAATGAAGAAACTTGATGATTTTGAAGATAAATATCAAGTTTAGGGGAGGATTGTTGGGATTAAAAGCTTTATAAGACTGTTTGGAATTACTGTTGCTCTTATCAAAGTTAGTGCTGCTTAAGAAGAAAGGTTTGTATTACTACTATTAGCACAAAGATTGTGAAAAATACTCATTTTCCCAATTTTCATTTTCCCGCTAGTCCCAAATACTTTCCCACCTATCCCAATTTTATCTAGATCTGTGCTACCGGCCACCATAGCTACAACCAATTTTGTCTCTTTTATCAACACACACACACAGTACCTTCTCTCATCTATCATCTATCGTTAATCAGTCTTCAAATCGAGCCTAATAGGTAAATTTCTATTCTTCTAGTAATTATTGTTTAAAGTATACGTTATATGTACAATGACGCTACATTAACATATGTATTATTTAATGTATTTCGATTTAAAGTTCATAAATACACTGGGTCTAGTTTTGACTTTATAATGAGTTTTACTTTAAAGGGGAGAGTTTGATTGGAGCATTTGAATACAAATTGCATTCTATGGAACTGATAAGCATTAATCTATTTTCAACTCATGGTATGAGGTTAAAAATCTCCATCAATATTCGTTATTTGGCCTTTACAAAAATCTTAAGTATTCTCTTACTTGCCAATACAATAGCTTTTTTTTGAATTAGTTTGTATATTACTAAATCATAGATTGTTTTTTTGTTTCTCTGTTATTTGTGTAAACATGCTTTTGGAAATTCTTTATTTCCTTTTAAATTATTGTACCCGACTAGATTATATCCATATTTGAGTTGTTTTTGCTAATTTGTAAAATCCTTACATGGACTCATAGAACTTTTTTATTGGAATGAATTGTTAAAACAATTGGAATTAAAGTAATTAGATTGGTGATGTTGTGGAAACAAGTAACATTATACCTCTTTATTGACTAACATATATGCAATGGATTTTGACTGTTGCATTAGGCATGTTTTGTTGTAGTGTTTTATTATGCTCCCATACAGGAACCTATTGAATGAGTATTGAGTTTGCTAGATCGTTAATGCTTCAGGTTTAGTTTATGTTGCCGCTTTGGCTTCGTGCACTACATTTGCTTTGTATCTGCTATTTTTTGGGCCTATTGTGCAGTCGCATTGTTGTTGAACAGTTTTATGTATATATGTGTTCTTGTGTTTGTCTCAAGGTTTATGACAAGTTTTGTATTGTTGCCATGGTTTTTTGCTTCAATAAAAGTTTGCTTTGTTAAGGGAATTTTTTTTATATTGAATCACAAAAAAATGTCAGTACTCCTTATTCATCTAGGATTAGCAAGTGCCAAAACAAAAGATGAAACTAAAATGGCATTTTGCTTCACTTCAGAAATCATGAAAAGAAAATATGCAATTTTGTGTAAAACTAGACAGAATTATTGTGATAAATTTATACGATGCGGATTTGTATACGAGCATGTTATATATGATCTAAGCCTTTTAATTTATTACGAGCAGAACGTATAAAACGACGTAGGGATTTTACAAAATGAGGGGTTGCTACAAGTTTTGAGAAGAGTAGTATGTTGTTAAATGGTAGTATATGATTCAAAACACTGAAAGATATAGACAGTGAAATCAAGAGAAAAGTGACGAGAAGAAAAAATTAAATGGAGGGCTTGTTGCAATTTTTGAGAGCAAAAGTCAAAATGATAGACTAAATAAGGGAGGGCATAACTGTCAATTTACAAAAACAATTATGTGTATTGATCAATTTATTATGTGTAAATATCAATTCTTTGAATTAAATATAACAACCAGGTAAGTTTGAGGTGGGCGGTCTTTTTCATCATCAAACTCACCAAATTTCTACCCAAACCTGCCCTTATTCTCATCGAGGCTCTAATTGGAACGTCTCGTTAAAACGTGATGCTCTCTAAAACCCACCCTTTACTCGTAGAGATTATATCAGAGTGTCTTTTTTGGGCGTGATTTTTGACGTTCAAGCCCTCACAACCGTTTCAATGTTGTTTTTTTTTTTACATCACATGCAATATTTGGACAATTGAGAGTCCATTAATTCGCAATGTAGGCGGCCCCAACTTAATAAAGGGGTTGTTTGAAAAAATATTGTGATTTCGCGCTGAATGAATCAAAGACACTGAATAATTTATAGTGCTGAATGAGTGTGATTCTGAATAAAAATAAGTATTTGATATCTGTTCTGAATAATAGTATATTGCTATTTTAACTTTTTTCATATAATCTAGTAAGGGATTATACTTTTTGATAAAAGTTAAGAACAATAATTTTTACCCGCGCATTACAATCGTAATACATATAACACACAAGCTAGGTTTTAACGTTGCCGTCAAGTGTCGTTTCGGCGGCTTCGCAACAGTGTAGGCTCACTATTTGACTTAAACAAATGTTGTATAATATAATTGATGTGACTTATTGTGAAAATAAAAAGAGTTAGTGAAGTACGTGTCAAGATTTGTGCATTGTTTTGTAATGGAGCATACCTTTTTAGTCTCTATATGTGGCATTATATCAATTAGTTTGAACTTGTATATTCTTGACATAAAAAAATCCATATATGTTAAACTAACAATATCTATTAAATACATAACAAAGAAAGAATTTGGACGTGGATGCCTGTTGAATGAAAAGGCTACTCCCATGCTATGGCCCATTCAGTGCAAATAATTGTCGTTCAGCACCTTTGTAATTTTTATCAAACACCACTTGTTGTGGCAGATTCATTAATTTATGCTTAATCATTCCAATAAGTGCCTATTAAGTCTTCAACGACAATATTAAACATAAACAATGCTACCTTACATTGTCACGAATTTCAATATATCATTAAAAAAGTTTTCACAATTTGCAATATTACATAGATTAAAAAACAAATAAATATTAGAGAAATATGTTTTTAGTATGCAAATATTAATATAACACTGTATAAATATAAATATATATGTATATATGTTTCGGGTGGGCGGGGCGGGGATGTCATGCACCGCTCCCTCCCCAAACTCAATTAAAATCCATTTTGACCCAAACCCGCCTCGTAACCTACCCGATAAACATGACCTTCCCCGCTCAAACTAGTTCCGATTCGAGATTTTTTGCCATCCCTATCCCAAATCATTGTTCACTTTTGAAAATAAAAAGTATGAATCTATTAGTTTTCCTATTTTTACTCATCTCATTTATTTTTTTAAGAATTACACATGTGTATCCTTCTCAAAGTTCAATAGTACATAATATCTTTTTCACCTTTTTAATTACATCAATGTCTTTCTTAAACTTTTGAAATTACATCAATATTTTTTCTAAACTTTTAGATACTCATATATATCAAAAAATAAATTAAATTATAATTATAATGATTTAAATTAAAAAACTACTATTTATCTCTTATATTGATCATAATTACATTTTTCATAGGTCCCAAATAACTTTAGAAATTTCTTTTCTAATAAATCGCAGCACGACTTTCTTACAAATCCCATTTTCATAAAATGTATAACTTTTCACCGAGTCACAATCCCAGATATCCGCGTTCCGTTCCATCCAAGCCATCAACAACATCTAAACCTGAGATACATGCTTAAAAACGTCAACAAAATGTTGAGTGAATTCATAAAGTTTACAAATAACAGTCAGAACGCAATATTTGGTTCCTCAAATAAAAACAATTATAACGTTGCTAGCAAGGCAAGTTATATCATGATTTCCACCACATGAGCCCGTGTACCGAACCTTAACACATTTATCATGATAGACAAATAAGTGACCGGGTAGTATGCCACCACCCCTTTCTCAATACAAAATGTCCGTTACAGGGTGCTCACCTTCGGATTCATACCCCGGACAGGGTTGTCAAACCCAATAGATCTATTTAATGCATTCAGCGTTTACCTCCTCGGTAATTAACGAGTACACAGTCAAAGGCATAAACTCATAGCATGGAATCATATCACGTATCAAAACACATTGCGTTCAATTTTCAAAACAAGCATGTATCCCCCTCGCGGGTTATAAAACATTTAAAACAGTTCAAAAGCGAGGCTATGAACTCACCTTGATCTAAGCCGAAGATCAAAATAACCGAAACAATCCAAAGACGTCTCAACAATGAACTCAACCGCGACCTATAATTTATGTCGCTCGATTACTATACCATAAAGTACGATCGAATAGTGCGTACATCGTAACTATTAAAACTATATAGATATACATACACATGTGATGAGAAATCCACTTGCGCGTCTTAGATCCTAAACCCCACATAATTGATACGCCACTTAATCGAAAACTTTCTATTTTTAAAAAGTTGCTATTTTCAAAAAGTTACTATTTTTAGTATGTCTCGTCATCCAATTATATTTATAAAGATATTTATTTATTTCGTCGTACATTCGACATCCAATTTGGTTATTAATTACTCGTATCGGAGTTATATCCCGAATATTTCAAAAGTTACTATTTTTAGAATCATCCCCGTTCGTAAAAGTCGTTAGGTCTAAAATGTTATACTCGTAATAATAGCGTTTATTATTTTTATAAACATTCAACAAGTCTCACATCAACCCGTTGACTTTCAAAAGTAAACGTTGGACTTTATTTAGCTTTTACCCTTGTATATATATGTTACTAAATCAGACCCGACCAAAACGACTCACTATATCACATTTTCATTACTCGGACTGTAAAGAGATTTTATGCAAAACGACGTTCCGGACAACTTTTTAGTTTTAGCCGAGACCTGAATCTCAACAGAAAATGACCAAAATGTCCTTACGAGATTCTGCTGGAACTTATTATATTTTTAATAAAGTGCAGAAATTGACTTTCAGTTTTGACCCGTTATTACGCGATTTTAAAACTAACAAACCTCGCGGCAAAGTAAAACGACTTTCCGAACAACTTTCGTGTTTCGCCGGAAGGCTAAAACGGACTCGAAAGTGCTCAAATCGGACGTTTTTGAATCTGCCAGCATTTAATATTTACCACAAGTGCTGAATTTTTGGACTTAAAATGTATATCTCGATTTCGCTCTAGATTCTTCGTTATTAGGAGTTAGAAGCTCTATTTTATATCAAAACGGTCGTTTAAGTAAGCTCTATCTTATTTTTCAAACAAAAATCAGATTTTTCAAAATCTCCTGCCTCTTTTTCACAACACATCTAAAATAGCCTATAATCAATATTCAACTCGCTCAATCAACCAACAACAAAAATCTAACTAGACGACGCAAGATCTCTCGGATTTCATCACATGCAATAACCGAAAATCAATCGAATCGCAAAAATAAAAATAGCACTAGTATTAGAAATACTTACAAAGCTTAAATAAGCTAGATCGGACAAAAACTCGGACTTGTCTTGTTCCTCCTTGTCTTAGCCGCGGCTCAAACCAAGCCAAAACACCAAAACCTTAACTTTTTTGTTAACCGAATCATTCACTAACACTTTTCTACTCTCTTTCCCACTAGTTTCTAATTAGTATCTTTGATCAAAACCCCTTTTACTAACATAAACCTTTTTGTTTTATTCAAAATCCCAACATGCATAAACCTTGTTGCATGTAATCTTTTTCACCTTAGATGATTAAGACATCATCATCGAAACTATTTTTGATAGTTGGAAAAATCAAAATATCAAGTGTGTGTGGGTTAGTGGGTTCGACAAGCCCCAAGGGGAAAAGAAAGACAAGAAAACTAGTTCCCACCTTGTTCCAATATCTTAGGTATCATTTAGGTTGTGATTGAATAGGTTTTTCAAGAATCAAAATTTGATTTATGGTTTGTATATGTGTGTGTATATGTGGCCGGACAAGGGAGAGCAAGGAGAAGAGGAGAAAAATAATTTTTATTATATGTTTTCTTCCTTTGTGTGTAGAAGTATTTAAACAAACCTTGGGAAGTATAAGTGCAATCATTATAGACTTGGGAACTCAAAATGTTTGGTTTGTATGTGTTGGGAGACTATAGCCGTCGGCTATAGTGTGGCTAGGGGAGAGCATGCATAAATTTTTTATAAAGTTTTTATTTACTTGTATTTATTTTGTAAACTTTTAATTAAAAGTAGCACTTGTCACCATTTAAATAAAATGTGAACATTAAACGCGAGTTTTGGCCAAGGTCGAGGAACAAAAGGCGACGGAGTCCGTAAAAATATAATTTACAAAAATAAAACATTAACGAGGCGCGTCATAATTTATTATGATGCTAAAAACGTTTAACGGTCGCGCGGTCAAACGTTGACTCGCAAATCGACTAAAAATAAAAATTTCTAAATTCCTTTCGTAATAAAATACGAAAATAACTATTCATGACAAATAAAATTTTAAATGTCGACGTTCGATCGTAGAAATTCATAAAATAATAATTATGACGTCGAATCCGTGATCGTCATACTCGTCGTGAAACTCGGGTTGTTACATATACCAACAGGGTAAGAAACTAATCGGTTAGCTAACTCTAAGGTCATACGAGTGGGAGTAAGCTCAGGTAACAACAAATTTTTCCACACAGATAGAGGCATTAAGTTAATGCTGGCACCTAGATCGGCTAGGGCCAAGCATTCCTCAAGCTCACTAAAATCACAAGGAATGAGAAATTTCCTAGGGTCTCTAAGTTTGTCAGGTAAATTTTTAAAGAGGACCGCTAAGCAATTCTCATTAAGAGGAGTATTAGCCAATTCTAGAAGTTTTTCCTTATCAGTAAGGAGATCTTTCAACATCTTAGCATATTTTGGCATTTAAGCTAACGCTTCAGCAAAACTGATATTAAAGTGCAGTTTCTTGAACATCTGCAAGAACTTATGAATGTAGATATCAGATTTGTATTGAAGTGGTGAGGTGTCATTTTATACACTTTTTCGGGGTCGTTTAACCCCCTAAATCATGCATTTATGCCCAAAATAGGTACTTAATCGTTCCTTTTCAGGTATTTCACATTTGGAAGGCATTTGGAAGAATTACACGTGACTTGGGCTCATTTGGAGAAGAAACGGACAAGACTACGGACCTACACCAACATCTCTCAAGATAATGTTCTCAGAAGCTGGAGACGGCGTCACAGATACAACGTGACGCCGTCACAACGAAGACCAAGACGGCGTCACAAGATCTCACGACGGCGTCAGAGCACACGACCCAGCCTATTATCTAGAATATTCTCTTTCATGACGGCGTCACGATTAAAACGCGACGCCGTCACAGCGATTTTCCTATATATACAAACCCGAATTTAGGGTTTTGAGTGTGTAACTTTAGAATAAAAAGAGGGTACAAACCCTAGTTCGTTTAGCAGCTATTAGGGACGATTTTAGGGCCTAAAAACCCTATTGTACTTCCTTCAATTCATGTTCTAATCAAGTAAGACTTATTTAATCATTCAATATGTCTTGTTGTGTGATTCTTATCTGTTCTTGCTTTATCTATAACATGCTTGGCTAAGCTATCTATTGTGTTTATTTATGATTGTATGAAACCTAGAATGTAGATCTTAGTGGTGTTGCTTCTTGTGATGGATGTGCATGTTAGGTCTTAGAAAACTAGCTTTTGTCTGTATCGCTGTTGATATGTCTAGGAAAACATGATTGTGTAGAAAGGATACCATCGGGTAACAGTCTTCATACTACCTTGCCCCTTATATGGTTGATCCACTCTTAATATATTTCACATGCATTTAATATACTCTTAGGGGCCTTGTAATAGTCTTCATACTACCTTACTTGTGCGTTGCCTTAACGGAATATTAAATAGATGGCGGGTTCGTGTAATTCGTTCATGACTTAGGAAATAATTACATAGATCATCACAAGTGTGACAAAGCAACAACACTAGGAGAAGCAATCTAGGGAGTAATACATGATTAAATAAACACAGTCTTTTATTATATTGTTATCACCAATAGTTTAGTTTATATTTAGTTTAATAGCTAAAACCAACCACCTCTCAAATATATGATTTACTTGCTTTCCTAAAACATAAAAACACAAAAATAATCTTCTCTCAACCCTTAGAATTCTGTTAGACCGTGATCAAGCCTTCCCAACCTATTCCTCGAGTGAACGATAAACAACCCCGAGTCTTGCCTATACTACACTACAACGATTAGGTGCACTGCCTAGGGAGTTGTAAAACTTCTCGTGTAGAAGTCCTACGACGACCGCACATTAAGTTTTTGGCGCCGCCGCCTGGGGAATAGTTAGGTTTTGATCATAGTTTAGCTTAGTTCTACTTGCTTAAATCCTTTCAAGTAAGATTTAATTCCCGCATATTAGCTTTCTTGTAGTCTATCTTTTCTTCGTGTTATCTGTTTCGTAACCCATTCTCGTCAACCACCATGGGAGACGAGAATCCTATTCGTACTCTAGGAGATTACTCCAAACCAAGCCACGAGGGCTATAGGAATACCATTAAGCTCCCCGCAGGGAACGACATGGTACCTCTTCGATCCGACACCTTCCGATTGGTGCAAAACGGATGCTCATTCCACGGACTTTGGTCTGAGGATCCAAACCAACACCTTAAGGATTTCCTTAAACTTGTAGACTTACTTAAACTTGACGGTGAAAATAGGGAAAGAACGTGTCTATGTTAATTTCATTTTTCCCTACGCGATCAAGCTAGCAATTGGCTTGAACGCCTTCCAGCAGGATCCATCTCCACATGGGAGGATCTTACTACCCGATTCCTTGCTCAATTCTTTCCACCGGGAAGGACCGCAAAACTCTGCAATGATATCCTGATGTTCCAAAAACATCATGAAGAATCTTTATCCGAAGTATGGACTCGTTTCAAGGACTTACTCCAAAAAGTCCCTCATCATGGCATTGATCGTTGGCTTCAAATCCAATTTTTTTATGATCATGTCTCCTTTCATCTTAAGTGCGAGATTCACCGCGCCGCCGGTGGCAAACTTTGCAATAAGAATACCGATGAATCTTGGGAAATTATTGAGAACCTCGCCCTCTACGACCATGAAGGTTGGGATGAAACAAAAGAATTCGTCAAACCGGTCAAAGTCATTTCTACACCTCAAGGCGTCCCGAAAACACCTGACCGGAGACTTTTCGAGCTCGAAGACCAGATCAACTTCTTACTAAAAGGGTCACGACCGACGCCCTCACCGAGAGCTTATGTCAATGCAGTCTATCCAAACTCCTGTCTGTGAAATAAAAATGAACCACCAATACTAATCACTTTTGCCTTTCGTGAACGTATAGGTCCGATCCCTCAACCACAAGCATTAGATACGACTTTTGAAGATCGAGTACGGGATTACATGGCAGCGCACACTGAAAGGATGGAAATATTTGAAAACACCATTTTCAAGCAACGCGAGGAGATCAATGGTAGGATGACTAACATGTTTGGGCTTCTCAAGGAACTCACGACTAGCAGAACCCCTGAGAAAGTATTAATAAGAGAAGAAGCCAAATTCCCCGTCACCAAGAACGTGAACTCTATCTCTTTGACAAAAGGAGAAGAAGAAGGGAGTAATAGGATGAAGGTGACACCTGACGACGCTGAGAAGCCCACCAAAACAGAAACGAAAACGCTAGTAATGGAGGTCGAGAAAATAAATAAAGTTGAAAAAGTGGCCGGAAACAAATTAATCAAAACATCTAAATGCGAAGAAGCAGAAGAAGCACCCGGTTCTCAGCCTGTTGCATATTACCTAAAGCATATGATTAATGA
>BQNB010133632.1:0-18435 GCA_026074375.1 Tanacetum coccineum
TCCAAGGGATACTTGGGGATTTCCTTAATTTCTCTATAAGTATATTATATTTTATACGTGTGTATAAACTGCTCGAATCAGGCTCCCCTTCTCAACCTCAACGACTAAGAAGGTACTGAAAGTCCTAGCAAGGTCATTAATTCCAGCCCTTTATGAAGTTTGAAGAAAATTTATTGAACATTGTACAACATCTCATTGTTAAGATCTTTAAAATCTTCAAAGCTTATGAAGTCTTGCCTTTGGTTAGAGTTAAAGAGGATCATACCCATAGATGCCTCATTAAGAACTGTTCGAGCTTGATGATCCGCAAATTGAACTAATGACTTATACCTTTTAGTAGACCTGAAGTAGTCATAAAGGTCATCAGCGTGCTTCCTCTTCTCTTGGCAAGGGTGTTTTGTTTGATGATAGGATCCTATTTAGAGGTTTACTGAAGTCTAGTTTAAATTCCTCTTCAGTTTTGTGATGGTTATCTAGTCTTTTCTTTATCTGAGAGTAGATGGAGGTCCATACAACTCCAGTTCTGTTAGGACAGGCATTCATCACTTCCCTATATTCCCTTAAGTGCAAATCACTGGCTTTAAAGTTCAGAATGATTTCATCAGAACCATCATCCATGTATACCTTCAGTGTTATGGGATCATTTCCTCTTGACAGCAAATCACAGTTTGTGATTATTCCTTATGCCCTTCTGTTCAACATCTTATTGCAATAATTGTCATACTTTACCTTATCTTTGTAAATCCTTTCCACCATATCTAAACCTAGTAGATCAATCAGCTCTTCTTTTACCTTTTTGATTTTAGCCTTGCTACATCAGCTTTGACTTTCTATTCAATCCTTTTCTAGTTCTTAATTTCCTCTTCGGTCATAAGAAAAGTTTCACCCTGTTCATTAATGCAGGCAAACTTTTTAAGAGGTTTCTGCTTAGAGGACTCAACCAAAGAACTTGAAAGTCTGACTTCATCATCAGAGTTACTTTCAAACTCTTCTTCAGCAACCTCCTCATGAGACAAGGCTTTCTTTCCTTTGTCTTAGATCTGCTCCCCCTCAGTTTAAGGGGTGGTCTTTGAAGGACTGGGAGAAAAGGAGAAAGAAATGATAATGTTGTGGGAATGATAAGTGTTGTTGTTATGGTGATTGGTGGAATGACAGTTGTTGTTACAGGTGTTGTTGTTGTTGGTATGATTTTTTTAGTGTTTAGGTTTGCCTTAGCAGCATTCTTTTCAATTCTTCTTTGAAATCGCTAAGTGATTGTGGCTTGTTGTGTGTTCTTCTCCATTTCAGCAAGGTGAGTGCCATCTTGGCCTGCTAAAGGAACACTTTGATCACCAGTTTTCTATGATGCTGATTTAATTGCAATTGCAAACCTATCCAGGGCTTCAGTAACTTTGTTGAGAAGACTTGGATGAGCATCCAAAACCTTGAGTCTTGATAACTTGCCCTGGTAAACCAGGTAATCCAGCTGGAAGGTCCAACTTGAGATTTTCCAGGGCAGCAACCTTGTTGGTAAGAGCTGAAATTGAAGACTAGAACTCCTCCAGCTTCCCAGGTAGCACTTTCAAATCACTTGGAATTTTAACTTCTAGTTCTTCCACATACTTTTGATTCCCCTTACTGACTCATTTATGTCACTTATTTTAGAGGGAAGCTCCTTCAGCTTAGTTGGTATAGAGGCACTAAAAAAGATCTGTTAGAAGCTTTAGAAGTTCAGGTTTTAGAGAATTTACCATAACCTCAGTGAGCTGTTGAACATTTAGAAAGGAAGGCTGAGCCGATAATAAAGCAACTTCAGCTTCAACGGCTGCCTTTTCTTTTTCTAGTTTGTTATTCCGAGACTGAAGAAGAAGCAATTGAGTGCTCTGTTCCTGAATCTTGATAGATTTAGGAGATGGAGGAACTGGAACTAAAGTGTCATCAGTTTTAGTGTTTGGTTCAACATGGACTTCCTCCTCCTCGTCATTTAGAACTATGAAAGGTTGATCATCCTCTAGGGAATCTAACTCCATAGTATCAAAGTTCACATCCTTAACTAGCTTTGATAGATCCCCCAGCTTGATATCTTCAGTAACATCATTAGAACTTGTAAATTTAGGAGAAATGTTAAATTTTGGGTCATTGTTGGCTCCAGTTCCTGTTTCAGTTTGGACAAAGGATAGATCATTGTAACAAGAATTTGTTTCCTTTGTACAGATTTAGCTCTAGGATTTTTGCCTTTGATATCCTTCTTCTTAGTTTGAGAAGAGGTTTTGGGAGCTTTAAATGCCACTAGCTCATCTGCATTGCAAATAGCCAACATGTAATCAGTAAATAGAGGTCCTTCAGGTTGCTTTTTCTTTAGTGCCAGTTGTGGATACTGAAGACTTGAGTGGAGATAAATGTGACTTCATCAGTTCCATAACCTTCCATCGTATGCTCCAATAACAATGACAAAAACCGTGTGTATGGGATGACTTTTTCCCTTGTTTCTTCTTCAATTTTAAATGAATGTCATCCTAGATTAGCTTAGCAAAATCAATGTTTACCCCTTTTGCTTGACACTAAAAAATCATAGTATATTTATTGAAATTTGATCAAATCCACTAGTTTTACCCCATAAACACTAAATAATGTGGGCCATCAGCAACCTCCACCTAGGGGGAAGGAAACTCTTAAGAGTGCATTAGACCACTATACCTAATTGTTGGGAAAAATTATTTGACCATCTCTTGGGTAGGTGGTTCATCATATTCACTTGAATGGGCAAGGTAGTTTGCCCTAATGGCATATCTAAATGAATTAACACCAACTTCTCCTTTTATACCCCCAATGGAAGTTGAGAACCAAACCTTGTTGGTTTTAAAAAGAACGTTGGCAATGTACCAAAATTCAATAAGGTATTCCTTGTATGAGGGGGTGTTTTGGTGAATGCATTACGAAGACAACACTTAGATATGAAATCAGAGACTATTTTGAAGTGGTCTTTGTTTTTATGGTCAGGGTAAAGAAGTGAAACTTCATTATTAGGTTTGATATTAATTAAGTCTGGGCTATAATCAATTTAGGGTGCTGGATCATATGGAATGGGAGTGCCTGGTGATTTAGGTTGATCCTGGTGTGAAGATGATGTTTATGGTGGTGTTTGTTGAGGGTTTTATTCATCTACGATCATTGTTCTTGTTAGGGTTTGATGTTTTGATTTTTTTTGTGTTTTTTATGAGAGAATTGTGATTTTGTTAAAGTGCTTTGTTTTGGTGTGATGTTATGTTATTTACGTGAGGTTTGATTGGGTGATGTTTTGAAACTTTTCAAAGAATTGATAACTGCCATTTGAAAGTTACAAAGATTATGAAAGGTTTTTAGGGTTTGTTTTGAACGGGTGCTAAACATTGCATTTAATGAAAGTTAGCAAACATGCTTTTTGACACCTTAAACAGTGAGCAACCGTCTGTTCACTTCAAAAGTAGGTGAGAGAAAAAGTGAAGTCATTCTAACGTTTAGATATCCTTTTTAAAATAATTTTAAAAATAAATAACTTATTTTAGAAGAAATTACTTAATGAAAAATATATTAATTTTAAAAATATCATTTTCTTTTGAACATTGACCCTTTTATTGATTTTGAAAAAGCTGAACTAGGTTCAAGTTTGGTGTTATGTTATGCTGAACTGATGGACAAGTATTAAATATTTGTAAGCTTAAAGCGTATGGTCACTAAGTCACTGGCGCAGTTTTGATTACTCTAGACTGGTTGTAACTTAGATTGCTGACGCACTTGTTAGTTTACAAACACTTGATACAAACTGCAGAGTATTTAAAGTGGATGGTCACTAAGGGGGTGTTTCTTTTTCCTTTATTCCCACTTAATAAGTGGGCCCAACCCTTAATGTCTTAATTGGGGGACTCATTAAAACTAGAGTCTCCCTAATAAGTGGCTAGTTAAGACATTCACTTATTACCACTTAATTTAGTAAACACCCCCTAAGTCAGTGGCGCGGTACTAGACCAGATGTAACTTAGAACGCTGGCGCACTTGTTTATAAACTAAACTAAAGAGTGAAAATTATTTTTGTTCAATTTTGACATATATGTTAAACCCCTTTAGGTTTCATTTGATAAATCATTTGAGGGTTCAGGTTTTGAGCCATGTATGTTCAGCATACCTAGTTCAACTATCAATCTTTTGAAAGTTGGTTCTTTAAGATGCTTGGTGAAGATATTAGCAAGTTGATATTGAGTGAGAATGAAATGTAATTCAATGTCTACTTTTATGATATATGCTTTGTTCTTGAGTGCAAAACTGGATTTTTTGAGATTGCAATAGCACTTGTATTATCACAAAATATGGGTACCTTCTCACATACAATGTCATAGTCATTGAGCTGA
Source organism: Tanacetum coccineum (assembly GCA_026074375.1). Taxonomy (NCBI): domain Eukaryota; kingdom Viridiplantae; phylum Streptophyta; class Magnoliopsida; order Asterales; family Asteraceae; genus Tanacetum; species Tanacetum coccineum. The sequence continues at coordinate 4,365 of BQNB010133632.1, forward strand.
CTTTTCATCCAAAGTATATTCGCACAACATCCAGCAACAGCTACATATTCAGTTTTAGCTAAAGACATAGCTATAGATTGTTGCTTTTTAGCACTCTAGCACGCAAGTTTGCCTCCTAGCAACTAATAAGTACCTGAAGTTTGCCTCTTATCCATGTTGCATCCAACATAGTTAGAGTCTGAGTATCTTTTTAGGTCAAAACCTTAACATTTTGGAAACCAAAGACCAAGACTGGGAGTACCTTTTAGGTACCTGAAAATTCTCTTAACAACAATAAGGTGGGATTCCTTAGTATTTACTTGATATCTTAAACAAAGATAAGTTGAGAATTAAATGTCAGGTCTGCTGAAAGTAAGATACATTAGTGATCTAATCATACCTCTATATTGAGTCTCATTTACAGCTTTGCCATTAAGATCAGGTCCTAATTTATTAGAGGGTACCATTGTAGTTTTCACTGATGAACAATTTTTGTCATGCTTCTTCAGCAAATCCTTGACATAGTTTTTTTGGTTGATGGAAATGCCTCTTTCAGATTGTTTAATCTGAAATCCAAGGAAATAGGCGAGAACACCCATCATGCTCATTTCATACTTTTGAGTCATCAGTTTAGCAAACTGTTTGCAAAACTTTATGCTGGTTGACCCAAAAATGATGTCATCAACATATATTTAAACCAAAATCACATCAGTTTTGGTTTTGTAGATAAAAAATATGTTTTCTATCTTCCTCTCACAAAATTATGTCCAGTCAGAAAGGTTAAGAGGGTTTCATAACATGCTTTTAGAGCTTGTTTAAATCCATAAAGGGATTTGTCTAATTTGTAAACATGGTTTGGGAACTCATTGCTCTCAAAACCTGGAGGTTATTGAACATAAACTTCCTCTTTCAGTTTTCTATTTAGGAATGCACTTTTGACATCCATTTGATAAACTGTAAAGTTCATGTAAGTGGTCAAGAAAAGAAATATCCTATTTGCTTCAAGTCTTGCAACTGGAGCAAAGGTTTTATCATAATCAACACTTTCTCCTTACTGTTAGATTTAGTGTCAAAGTTCATAACTAATTGGTAAGACTATCGTCAAAAGTAGAGTCCTTTTTGGGTTGCTCTCAGTGAACCATTAAGAGAAATAATAAAGGAGAGATAATATTAATTAGAATTAATATTATATGTATAATTAATTGGTTTATTAATTTATTAATAGTTGGTAAATTAATTAGAAGCTAATTATAAAGAAGCATGGGCTGAATATGAACTAATACAAGGTGTTTTTAGTTGAATGGGCCAGGAAGACCCATAAGGGACCCATGGGACATTTTTTGGGGGGATCCCACATCTCTCCAAAAAGCTATTCCAAGTCCATTCCTCTCCATATAAATAGAGGGGCATGCCAAGGCTTTATTTGCTCATTCTCTCTTTCTCATTCCTACTCCTTGTAAGAGTCAACTCGTGTAACAAGATGTTAGGAGTTCAAATCCCTTTTCTCTTTGGTTCGTGGGTGAAAGATACTAGAGGTACTCTCGTTTGAGTACTTTCCTCCAAGTTTGACCAAGGTGGTCTGTGTGTGAGAAATCCGATGTTCTCAAAGGTTTTCTTATTTATTTATTTACTTATTTCTTTTAAGTTGCTTTTATTTATTAGATTAAGATCCTTTAGGGTTTAGTTTTCTTCTTGCCCTAGATTAATTGTTGTTCCCGCTTTATGCTAATCTAGTTAGGGTATAGAAAACCCATCAATGGTATCCGAGCTTAGCTTAATTCTATTAGCACTTAATTATTTATCAGTAGGTTGTTAACATGTGATAAGTATAAATAATTGAATATTAAGTTATTGTCTTGTGATCATTGAATGTTAATATGAATTCACATTTTAGAACCTTATATTTTGAATTATTTAAAATATACCCCTAAAATTTTAAAATGTTTAAAATAGAACCCAAAACATTAAAATGTTTAATAGAAACCTTGTACATATTATAATTGTTATATTGTATATGTATCATTAAATCTAAATACATCGTTAGTCAATTGATAAATCGGCTCACCCATAGTGAACAAACTATAAGAGAGGTACAAGGCAGGTCATTTTGCTTCCCTATAGGATGATGTCAAGATTAAAAGTATTAATTTAAAAGTACTAAAACAAAATTTCCGTTTTAGATATAGCAAATGTGAATAGTATGCTAACCCATGAAAACCACACATCTCTCATATGGGCTGTTAATGGAGCGCGTGTGGTTTACCGGCACATTAATAAGAGAACATAAGTGAGAGGTGATGTGGGACTCACGATTCTTGAGCAAACTTGAGCCAGAAACCATGTGGGGTTTTGCATGGTTAAATTTACCATCTTATTCATGATCCTTAACATCCCTGTCATGAATAGTAGATGAGCATATCCGAGATTAACATGGCATTGATCAAAATCAACGAATCTCAAAAGAACTAAGAATTTCATAGAGAATGAAATTGACAAAGACATTGTCTACCAAAAATAAATTTGTGATGTGATTACGGCAAGCCTCTTCATAAACGAATCTAAAATATGGATCCTAGCCTTAATTTAAAATTGGGTTATTAATTAAGGTATATTCTAACTAAAATTGTTTTATCTTATAGATGTCTACTAAAAATGGTGTCAATCCTCCCGCTCCCAATCTTGTACATAACTTAAACTTCTCATTACTCTCAGTTCTTGGGAGGGAAAGACTCACCGATCCTAACTATATGGACTGGATGTGAAACCTTAGGTTCACCCTAAGGTATGAGAACAAAGAGTATGTTCTCGATGAGAAAATTCCCACAATCGATGATGATTCAACCCAAAAAGAGATTGAAGCTCACCAAAAGCACTATGATGATGCAAACAAAGTGTCATGCATCATGGCATCTTCCATGAGCCCTAAACTACAAAATACTTTTGAGAACACTTAGACTTATGAAATGAACCAATAGCTTAAAGAAATGTTTCAAGCAAAGGCAAGCAAGGAACGCCTTGATGTTGTTAAATCCCTCATGGCTTGCAAACCGAAACTTAGAGCCTCTATTTGTGCTTTCGTCTTTGAGATGAAAGGGTACTTTGACAGATTGGAATCTTTAAACATGGTGTTCGATGCTAAGCTTTCTATCAACATAATCCTATCTGGTCTGCCACCTGATTACAATCAGTTTGTGCTCTCATATCCAATGAACAGGAAAGAGACCTCAATAATGGAACTGCATAGCTTGTTGCAAACCGTTGAGCAAGGGATCAAAAAAATTGATGTGCCCTCTACTTCAGCAGCTCATGTGTTAACTGTTGGTCACAATGCAAAGAAAAGAAAGACTTCTCATTCTAACTGGAAAGGAAAGGCCACAAAAGGAAAGCCCGATCGTGGGTCTAAGAGATAGGTTGAATATGAGATTGCACCTACAAGAGATCCAAAGGACGCAGTGTGCTTCTACTGCAACACAAAGGGGCATTGGAAGCGTAGCTGCCCAAAATATCTGAAGGACCTCAAAGATGGAAAAGTCAAAAAGGGTAGTCACTCAGGTATGTTTATGATCAAGCTCTATAATACTACAACTTCGGATTTGTGGGTCCTAGATACAGGGTGTGGTACTCACATTTTCACTGTTTTGTAGGGTCTAAAGGAAAGTAGGAGGTTGAAGTATAGAGAGCTTAACTTAGTCATGGGAAAAATGAAAATCATGTCTATGACAAGGATTAGAAAGTACGAGCTCATACTGAAGTCTGGAGTTAGGATAGATTTAAATAACTACGTTTATTCTTTAGAAATGACAAGAAACATTATTTTATTTCATGCTTTGTTTAAGGATGGTTATAAATTTTCATTTAATAATGAGAATGGAGATAGCTTGGTTTATTCAAATGGTTGTTTTATGTTTAAAGCTTCTCTTTGCAAAGTTATATATGAAACTGTTGGATGTATTAATCATAATGGCAATATGATTTTAAATGTTGGTTTGTCTAATGAGCTTGATAAATCAAAATTGTGGCATTCCTATCTTGGGCATGTAAACAAGAAACACATTGCCCAACTCTAAAAGGACAGAGTGTTGGAATCATTTGACTTAAAATCGAATGATGTATGCGAGTCTTGCTTATTGAGCAAGATGACTAAATCACCATTCATAGGATCGTGTGAAAGAGGTGAAGGATTATTAGACTTAGTACACACAGATGTGTGTGGACCATTTCGTTCAGCCACAGAGGATGGAAAATGCTACTATGTTACGTTACTGATGATTTCAGTAGATATGGATATGCTTATCTGATTAAACATAAGTCGGATACCTTTGAAGTATTCAAAAGGTATCAAAACGAGGTAGAGAACCAACTAGGTAGAAAGATAAAGGTACTCTGATTTGATAGGGGAGGAGAATGCTTTAGTATCAAATTTTTTGATCATCTTAAAAACTATGGTATAGTTTCACAGTTAACTCCACTTAGAAAACCACAACTAAATGGAGCTGCTAAGAGGAGAAATAGAACCCTGTTAGACATGGTTCGATCCATGATGAGTTAAGCAACACTTCCAATAAGCTTTTGGGGTTACACATTAGAGACAGCCGCCCATATCATAAATCTTGTACTCACTAAGAAGGGTTCGAAAACACCTTTTGAGATGTGGAAGGGAAAACGTCCTTTTCTTGGGCACATCAAAATCTAAGGTTATGAGGTTTACATTAGACGAGAAGCTTAGGACAAACTAAAAGCTAGATCTGAAAAGAGTCTTTTTATCGGTTATCCAGAAGAGTCATTTGGATATTTGTTTTACAAACCCAAGGATAATATGGTATTTGTGGCTCGAAGAGGAGTGTCCCTTAAGAGATAAATGATATCTAAAGGGGAAAGTAGAAGTAAGATAGACCTTGAAGAAATTCAAGAGTATGCCGATGAAGAACCTATAGTGAACACTGACACTCAACAAGAGGTGGTGAAACCTATTAAGCCTGATGATATATCCTTACCCATTTGCAGAACAAGTGGTAGAGTCAGCAAGCATCCTCAGTTCTACTATGGTTTCCATATTGAAGAGGACAAGATTAGTGATAGTACACTAAGTGAATTGGATGAGCCTGCTAACTACAAGGAATCGATGGCAAGCCCTGAGGCTGCTAAGTGGAAGGAAGCTATGAAAAGTAGATTCAGTCTATGTATGACAACCAAGTTTGGAATTTGGTTGACACTATAACTAGTCTTAAGACAGTGGGATGTAAGTGGATCTTCAAGAAGAAGACAAACATGGATGGGAAAGTACACACGTATAAAGCTAGGTTGGTAGTGAAGGGTTATACTCAAATCTACGGGATTGATTATGAGGAAATCTTCTCACCAGTAGCTAAAATAAAGTCAATTAGGATAATGCTTGCCATAGTTGCATTTCATGATTATGTAATATGGCAGATGGATGTCAAGACCACTTTCCTTAACAGAAAACTAACAAAGGATGTGTTTATGGCACAACCAGAAGGTTTTGAAAATAAAAAGTATCTTAAAAGAGTGTACAAGCTTCAAAAGCCCATTTATGGACTTAAACAGGCTTTTCGTAGATGTAATCTCTGCTTCCATGAGAAAGTCACACAGTTTGGATTTTCTAGAAGCGAAGATGAGTCTTGTATATATGTCAAAGTCAGTCGTCCTGTATATATTCCAAAAGTCAGTGGGAGTGTTGAAGTGTCTTCCTGTATTACATGTGGTGATATACTACTCATAGGAAATGATATCCCAACGTTACAAAGTGTAAAAGACTAAGTGGGGAAATGTTTTCGCTATTGAAAGATTTGAGATGATCAGTGCACGTATATTCTTAGTATAAAGATTTAAATGCAGATGATGGTCATCAAACGTCTTACTAGGACTTAGTCAGCAAGCACAACGTACTTATATAAATATTGAAAGATTCAAAATGGAGAATTCTAAAAGGGAATCTACACTTACATCATGCATAGATTATAAGATCACATGTCTGAAAATTCAGATAGAAGAACTGGACAGACAATGAGTCTGAGTCGCATATGACGTTGGGTATAGGATTGATCATAGTATGCCATGACGTAACAAGCCTGATGTCGATCCTTTTCTTTGAGCAGGAGTACGACATCAGGCAAATCCTGGTTGAAGGTCCATTAGATAGTGTAAATAATATTCCCTTAATATTTAAACAATACCTAAAAACAATTCTTAGTTTATGGTGAGGAAGAAGAACTCACAGTGAATTTGCGTTATTATGATGCAAGTTTGGCCAAACAGATAAAGCTGATAGTCCGTTAATAAGTCGCGGTTAGATATTCTTGCTGAATGGGGGAGCGGTGACATAGAAACGTTCAAATCAAGATACAGTGGCAGACTCCACATGCGAGTCCGAGTATATTGCAGCTTTTGAGGCTTCAAAGGAAGCTATCTGGATGAATACTTTCATTGGAGATCTTGGAGTTGTTCCAACAGTACAAGACCTTATTAAAATATTTTGTGATAATGAGAGTGCAGTCGCCTTGACTAAAGAACCCAAGGATCACGGAATGTCAAAGCATATTGAAAGAACAAATTACCCTTTGTTTTAATCGCGAAGTACACAGAAGACACTTGTTGTTGAAGCATATACGATTAGAGGATAATCCAGTTGATCCATTCACAAAGGTATTGGCTAAGTCTAGACAAGATGAACATGCTAGGAGCACAGGAGTGAAAGATAATATAAAGTTTTAGTTGTTCTATTTGAATTTGATACAAACTATAAACAATGAATTAATATTGCAAATGGATTTTAGGTGATTAATATCAATGAGACATTTGTTTAATAGTGCATGCGTGTGCTTACCAGTTGCTAATTGTTTCATCATACTGTGTTTCATACTTGCATGTTCACTCAAATCCACTTCCTAGTACTTGGTTTACTCAAACCACACTTAGATAATTTTTCATACTATAGGAAATCGATATCTGACATTCTTAACACTAGTCAATGGTGATAGTAGATTATCTATAAAGATTAGACATAACATAGAGAATGTTGCAACACTCATGAGTACTTAATGAGAATTAATTATTGGAGAAACCCGTACTTAGAGAGATTAGTTCATGGATTAATATCACAAGTAATTCTAAGATGATAATATCTTCTATTCTTAAAATAGAGATACATCGAGTTTCTTATTTTTCAAGTCTGGTTATACTTTATTTTATTCAAAAGATTGCACGTAAAATGCCAGTTATAATCTGGATATTGCTATGGTAAAACATGATGAGTTGACGAGTTCTATTTATTCAAACTTTATTTCTGTTCCTTTTGCCTAAGATGAGTCTAAGCGATATACAATATGGCCTCCTCGTTGATTAGACTAAATTAACTTTCAATGTCTCAGGCCTGCTGGACTAAATTGATGTGTTCACAGCTCAGTATCTCATATAGCAAATAATAGAGAAATCTGGTAAACATAATGTTAAACCTAGAGATTTGATTAAAATACATGTCTCCAGTCTTTATACACCATCATTCAGTAGACACAAAGGAAACAATGTTGCCAACTTTCTAAGGCTTGGTATCTCGAGGATACACACACTTACACCACTTGTTCTAGCGGAAAACACAGGTTCCTAAAGGGTGAACGCAAACCCTATAGGTTCGAGCACTTTTTCATTGTCGAAAATAGGTTCCAAAGGTAAATGGATATTTTCACTTTTACCACTACTTTATTTATAAATTATAAGTCATTCAACTTTCAGTACTCTGTAAGAAAATATGAGAATGCAAAACTTCAATTTCTTTATTTTTAGTAAATTTTCCTATGGTTTGGCATATATTGTATTGTTACCGACCCTGTTACCTATGAAACAGGCTAAGTATTGTTACGTATTATACTCTACGACACTATTTATTGCTGGTAAACATTAACCATGGTCTATAAACTAAAAGTTTAATGAGATTTGTAAATGGGTGGTGGTATAAATCCCTGAATCAAATAGAAATTGTGGTAATTTAGTTAGTATAAGGCACTTATATCTTTTATTAAGTTCAATTTGAGATTACCGTCATATATTCCCTTCAGGTTAGTTCAAAAAAGCTTGATTGGATAGAAACAAAAGTTAAAAAAATTCCTTTATTTTACAAACGGAAACACAACCACGCTAAATTCCGCGAATCCCTAATTTATATCTTAACTATCTTTGAAACCCACCCCCAACAAATCAACTTTCACATAACACCCAACAACCAATCGCTAAATGTACTCAAAAGTAATTAACAAACCCACCTCAACCCAACACTCACCTGCACTCTTCCGGACTTTAGTACCGTCACCAAAAGCCTCACTTTTGTGGACCTTTAACCAAACTAACTCTAGGCGAAACATTAAAGAGAAACCAGCAAAAGACTCAATATATTATATAGACCAAGACCGTCTACATACTCATTGATGTCCTATAAAACACCCCCAAGCAATGAGCCAATCATATTCATGAACCATATATCGCAATTAATAATTAGTTAACAAAAGACACAAAATCTTTTTGATACTCGTCTGTTCCCGATATTGTCACGTGCCGCTACACTACACTGCCCTCCCCGTAAACATTTTGAAGCCTATAAATAGATCCCCCTTCCGGCTCATTCAGCATCACTCACTTCCACCACTCTACACACAGTTCTAAAGGGTGAACCAAACCCCTAAGGTTCGAAGCATTTCATCAAAAGGTCCAAATGAGAAGTCACTTTACACAATTATTATATTTAATCATTCATTTCATACTCTGTAAGAATTATGATGATTCAATCCATGTCTTTATTTATTAATTCTTGCATTGTTGTTACCATGAACGGCTAAGCACTCCTAGTGCTGGACTAACCATGTATTTACTATTGTTATGATTATGATTTCCTGTTCAATTATGGTTTTGTTAGATATCCTTATAGTCTTTCATTGATCCCTATGTTCTAGTAGTATAGAGGGTGGCTTAGATCTTGTTAATCCTGATATTAGACTTAACATGTTGAACTTGGGATTAGTGGGGTACTAGGGTAGCTTTTCATCTATCCTTAGTATAGGAGTTAACCAAATTACCGCCTTTGTCATATTAAATACTTAAAAAGCATGGGAACTCTTTCAGAGAGGGTTAATAATCGGTTTAGATTATAGATTGGTCTTAAGGATAGTTGGGATTTAACCACTGCATGCTTGGATGCCATGTTTATGTGATCGTAGGGGAATGTGGGATCGCAGAGTAAGTATAGGACAGACCTTAAATAAAAATTCGGGTATGTTGATATTAGAACCACTAATGTGTCTTATAATTGAACGTGGCGCAGGAAATTGTAATCGTAGCACTAGTAATGAAATGGTTAGGTTAGCACGCTTTTCTCCGTGAAAGCTTTTATCTATTTACTTTTCTGTATTTACTTTCCTATAATTCTTAACATGAATCTTAAAACCATTTTTAAACGTGACAATAATCAAATTAGAACTATTAAACCTTAGCTCTTGAAACGACCTTGGATTTACCAAACTATTGCACTATATACGACCGGGTTCTCTGCCCATTAGTCTGTGTATCGGTAAACGAGTTTTATAAATTTAAAACTTGGTAAAATATTATTTAAAATAATTTATACATCAAGTTTTTGGCGCTGTTGCCGGGGAGCTAAAATTAGTTATAATTTGAATTTTTGTATTTTTTGAATTCTTTTGTAAGTATGTTCTGCTAGTTTTTATTATTTATTTTCAAATACGGAAGATGACATTGATATCAACATGCTCACCTTGGAGAAATACCTAGCTTGGGTCCAAGATGACATTAGACCGGGGGTGGTGAAATCTAAGATTGGAAATGACGTTGAGTTCGAGATCAATAGAAACTTTATGAGGGAATTAAGACACAAACTCTTCAAGGGTACCGATGATAAGGATGCACATGAACATGTGCGGATGGTATTAGAGATCGTAGATCTTTTTCACTTCCCTGGTGTCACTTTTGATGTCGTTATGCTTAGAGTGTTTCCTATTACCCTCAAGGGGCCGGCCTTAAGACGGATAAACAGACTTTCAGCAGGGTTAGTTACTACATGGGATCTTATTAAGAAAGCATTCATCAGTAAATATTGTCCACCTTTCAAAACTACCAAGAAATTAGAAATAATCCGCAATTTCAAACAAGAGGTGGACAAAATATTATATCATGCTTGGGAAAGATACAATGATCTTTTATACAGATGTCCGAAGCATGATTTGAACAGCTAACAGAAGGTTCATATCTTCTACACTGGATTAGACATCTCTACCCGTAATGCTCGACTCTAGAGGATTCATTCCTCTGACCAACTCAAGCCCTTAAATCAATACAAGTCATGGCAGAACATTCACATGATTGGTATGATGAAACAACCATTAGGGGAAGAATCAACGATAGTTCGGATAACGTTGATGCCATTCAATCAAGTTTCAAAGGGGCACATCTCACCAAAGTGTGCTCTCTTAAAAAAAGGGCAAGGAAGTTGAGCAGAGCAAGTAAGTGGGATCCTTGAAGGAAACCATCATCAAGTTTTATGATGAATCAATTAAAAAATAGGCCACAAAGGATGAATGGATTAGGAAATTCATTGAAAATACAGACTCTAACATAAGGGAACTTAAAACTACAACAAAGAACCTGCAGGAAAAAGCTTATCAATTAACCCAAACAGTCCTCACTGATACATGTGAAAGAACGACCATAGATAAGGAAAACGTAAAGGATCCGGTTCCTCATAACTTACCAGTTGTTCAAACTTATGTACCACCCACGCAATTTCTAGGTAGCCCTTATAGAACTCGCGAAACTATTTACGCGATTGGAATTCCTGAGGAAATTCAAAAGGAAGAAGGGAACATGAATGACGGTTGTGATATTACGGTCAAGGATGTAGAAAGGCTTAGGAAAGTACTCATACCTTCCATACACATTTTACTAAACCTTGAACTAATAATGCAACCATATATGTCACTAGGACTAGTCTATAATAAGGCAAAAGTTAAAAGGGAAGAGGAACAAGATTATGATATTCCTCTATAAGATCACGTAAAGCAACCTTTGACCCCTCAGACAGTTCATATCACACCACCCGATGACAATTATGTAGCACGGCTACTAATCTTATTTTAAACAAGCATTTGAACGAGTTCTGGGAGGAATTTGCTAATAACATAAGGGTTTCCAAAAAGATAGATAGTAACCCTGTTAACAATTTAAAGGAGCTCTTATAAACATATGATTTTGAGACCTTCGTTCGAGAATTATTACACCAATTAAGCCAAACATCATACGAAACCGGTAAGGCAAGAAGGGAAATGAAATCTCATCAGCCTTATGGTTTTAATTTATCATTTCCCTACCCAATAGCAAATTTACCCCCTCATGGTGTTCACTACTAATCTCACCCGCATTTGATTTCAAGTGAGGGGAGGAACACCTTATTACTTGGTAGATACGGATGAAGTCAAGCTTGTGACTCAAACAAAAACAAGCGCTTCGTGGGAGTCACCCCATGCTTATCCTTTTATGTAGTTTAAATCTCTACAAATTAGTTGGTTTTGTATTGTTCTAACTTCATTTTGCAGGTTCTCACAGCAAGGAATTAGAATTTGAGGTCTTCTCGACCTGTTGTCATGTGGTAAAAAGGTTATGTCTAGGCATAACCACATTGGTTACGCCGTGATAGATATAATCACGAAGTAATCTCCTCTATAAGTTATGTCGTAACCTTTCTTGATCAAATTTTTAAAAAAAATTAAAAAAACCACATGATTACGGCATAACCAATCGCATGATTACGCCGTAATCTCTTTCTGAAAACCTGAAATGAGTTCAAAACATTTGCTAAACCTTGTATAACTAAATGAACTTTGTGGGTGTGTTCCCTAGAAACCCTCACGAGACCTCACTCGTCCACTTAGGCCACCAAGTGGTTTAAAAGGCTTGTTGTATATGCTAAATGCAACCGTGATTCCTACGAAAGTGAGTTAGATTATAGTGTATATTTATCTATGAACGTTTAATGCTTGTTGTTGTTTAGTGATTTCAGTGGAAACGAGGTTGTTCTATAGACACTTTGCAAGAATTCATCTCTTGCAGTCAACATTCAAAGAGGAGAGCAACGCTCAGGGGAGTCTTTTGTTTTAATTCTACTCTTATTTCATAATTTCATTTCTTTAAATGTGCAATAGGGACATTGTACAAACCAAGTGAGAGGATAGGAGTATAATTACCACTTGACCTATATTTGCCTTCGATTTTTTAGTTTTCTTTGAAAAATGGTGCCAATTTTAAAAAATTTGACATTTTTTTCTTACTGAACTAGAATTAATCTTTGTCGAGCACACTATTATCCCATAATTAAATTGGTGAGGTTAAGCCTAATATTCCGTTTCCATTTGTTATACAAAAATCCACCAAATATATGAGAGTGCCGGTAGTATTGTAGACTTTAGAACTTGGCATGTACATCTTGTCAATACCTAATTGGTTAGTTGGAATAAACTCTTCAAAAAGGCAACATTTTAGGAAATCACCCAAAAACCTATATGTGTGTGTGTCTATCGGCTTATCACACTGACTTGTCGACCTCCCCGTGTAAAACCCTAGTTGCTCTCACTACCAGTGCAAGATACCCCTAGATGTCATCACTTTCGACATTGTTCATCTCAAGTGGGGGGATATACGTATAATATCAAATTCTGCATGGGCAATAAGAAAAAGATATAAACTCCTGTAGCATTTTCATGTTTAAAAAGAAAGAAAATGAAGAAAAAATGGTGCAAATAAAAGCTACCCATGTGCTAAAAGATGTAAAGATGGTACGAATTAATAATTATAAAAAAATGGAGCTAGTAGCCCATTATTGCACCAAGCCATCTCAACAATTATGAAGAATGGAGCTAGTAGCCTATTATTGAAGATCAGGTTTTCGAACTCAGACTCTTGAACCTTAGATGGACAGTAGCTAGTTATGACAGCCTTAGATTACTTTAGACTATTTGTTTTGTGTTTTTATCTTAACAACCATTAAAAGTGTATCCCATGTCTATCATAACCCTTTGTATCACCCAATAAACCAAATATCATCTATGTTGCCTTGGAGACTGTTTAGACCTTAATTCTAGTTGGTGGAGACTTGTATACTTTCCAAGCTTATGATAAAACACATATTGTGTCTGTGCAATTGAGTGATCACCTCAAATTTGAACACTTAGATTAGTAAAGAGAATTGAGTGTTTTTGATCCCCTTTTCGTGAGGTGTTCGGCTCTGATGTTTTTTAGCATAAGTACTTATAAATTCATTTCTTTTAGTCAAATTGGGGAAATCCTTTTATGAATTATTCTAAAACGGTTCTACTTGAGGGCAAGTAGAAGTCAAGTGGGGGATATTTGATAACATTAAATAGTTAATACATTTTAATATTAAAATCTCTTCGAAAATGCTTATAAACATGCTATAAATGCCTGAAAATGTTACTAAATTGTTTATTATTAGTTTTCATGGACCAAGTGAGCATTTTAGCAAAATACAAGGGATTTGGACATGAAATGCACTAAAGTGAAGAGTACAAGGCAGTTTACGACATAACACCCCCAAAGGATTACGCCATTACATACTCCAATGAAGAAATGAGTCATCACACCCTTTACATGGTAAAGCCTCTCCTACTTTACGCCGCAACATTCAAATTTACAAGAGATGATTTATCTGAGTCAGCATTACGGCGTAACATAGACGACAAGGTTACGATATAACATCATTTTATGCCTAGAAGATTGGAAGCTTACGTAGCAAGATTATGTCGTAACATCTTACAAGGGTTACGCCATAAACATTTCGAAGCCTATAAATAGAGCCCTCCTCTGGCTCATTCAGCATCACTCACTTCCACCACTCTACACACAGTTCTAAAGGGTGAACCAAACCTCTAAGTTTTGAAGCATTTCATCAGAAGGTCTAAGGGAGAAGTCACTTTACATAATTATTGTATTTAATTGTTCATTTCATCCTTTGTAAGAATTATGATGATTCAATCCATGTCTTTATTCATTAATTCTTGCA
>BQNB010133633.1:0-18435 GCA_026074375.1 Tanacetum coccineum
TTTGTTCTTGGAGGCTTTTGACAATAAACATATTGGAGAAGACCTCAGCATTTCATCAACAGATATTGTGTACAAATTTATGCTGCGCCAACCTTTCAGTAAGACCACACCATCCATATTACGAACAAAGCACGAATGTTTTATGAAGGCCACTTCAAGATCTGAATCACAAAATTGCCCTACAGAAAAAAATTATGTCCAAGGCCTTCCACATAATATATCCTAGGAATCACACTGTCACCAATCATGTAATCTCCATAACCCATAATGGCACCAACATGATTATTCCCGTCCTAATGAACTTTTTCACAAAGTTCTTGAGCCTTGAGCGATTCCCCGTCATATGTTTTGAACAACCCGAGTCCAAATACCATAAGATGATCTGTACCACCTGCATTTGAAAAAAAGTTAAATTTGGAGGGTTTGGAATTTCGGATCCCCAATTTGTGTTGGGGTCCTGTTGGTTAGCTGAAATAGTAGTACATGTCACAGGAAGCCTAGTTAAAAGGCACAATTCTCCTAAGGCAAATTTCTTTCCTGTGAGTCTCCATTGATAACCATAATTAAGTTTTCCTAAGGTGAATTTCTTTCCTGTGGGTCTCCATTGATAACCACAATTAAGTTTTCCTAAGGTGAATTTCTTTCCTGTGGGTCTCCATTGATAACCAACATTAGTAAATAGTTTACCAGTTGCTTTCCAAACCCGCTTGGTCTTGTTCAAACTGTTATTAGACAGTTTGCCTTTTGGTTTCCAAATCTGCTTTCCATTATTCAAGACAGTTTTAACAGTGGGGGTTGCATTCACAGAATTCAAAATATTAACAACACACATTTCATGATTTGCGGAATTCAAACATTTGTTACACGTTTTGCACACAGATTCAGAATTCGAATTAATTACAACACGCTTAGAGCTAATGCTAGAATCAACTCGATTCACTTTTGTCCAAACAGACTTATTTGTTCTAGGATGGTCTTCTACTTTCTTGTTATTCACACTCTTAGCTGGCAGGATCCTATTGTGCTTTGTATTGCTTCTAGGCTTTGATCCGCTTGCTTCAGTGGAAGTGTTTACTCCTGTAGAATGAATCACAGGGACATTAGTCTGTTGAACTTTCTGGTGCACTTCGTGTTTCTGTGTGTTACTAGATGAAGTTCCTGGTTTATCATTAAAAGTTACTTGCTTTTTCCTAGTTACAGGGGTAGAGGGAGCCTTGTTATCTCTTTCATTGAAACTTTTTGGGCAAGTGCCAATCACATATTCTAGCAATTCCTGAGATAGCTTAGTGTATTGACAAGCATAGTTAAGTGCATTATCCAGTGGTTTAACTACTCTAGCTTCCTCTACAATCTCCCTAACTGTTTCTACACTCTCCTTAAGATGGTTGATATAGGTTAAATGAGCACTCCTATTGTTCTTAAGGGGATGCGGGATGGGTTTAACATCAATGGCATACATGCCAGGCGCAAGAACTTTTGTTTTGACAGAACTTCTAGTGGCAACTTTCAAATTGCCTTCTAATTGAGCCTTTAGATCCTCAATCTGTGTTAACAAGGAAGATGTCTGTTCATTAGTGCTAGCACGCGTGATCTTAATAGACTCAAACAATTCCTTGTAATGCTGCTTCACCTTTTCTATTTCTGCTCTAAAACGTTCATTTTGTTCAAGAAGATCAGTGACATCGTTAGCATTATAAGGTTCACAACTTCTGTCATTCACATTAGAGACTAGAACTTTCAAGTCTCTAATCACGTTGTCTTTTTCTTGAATCTGATGTTCGAGATTCTTGATCTTAAAGAATGAGTTAAAATCAGGAGCTTCCTGTGATGTTTGTGATTTGTTATTATCAAAACTTTCTTGAAGATGTTGATACTTTAATTGCAAATTTAGGTATTCCCTTTCAAGTTTTGAAATATGTTTTGACTCATTATGAACTCTAGACACCTCAGCTTCAAGATCTAGACAACGTGATTTTTCCACATCATACAACAGTTGATTCGACAAACAATTAGCAATCAGATTCTCATTTTCAATGAGAAGGTTTTTCTTTACAATTTCAGCACATTGCTTGTCTACAGTATTCTGGTCCACTTCGTCATTCATTTGATCAAAAATTTCTTCCATTACTTTAACTTCTTTAAAGAGGGCCGTTTGAACTCCTGCAAAGTGTTCTTTAAGAGTTTTGAAAAATGGAATAACTTCAGTGAGGTAACATCTTTTTGTTTGCTCAAAACCTCTTTCCCCTTCTGTAACACCTGTTGGGGTGATTCTCTTTTTGCAAGTTTTGTCAAATTCCGTAAAAAGTTGTGTGAGTACATAAAGATTAATCTTCACTTGACTTTTAGTTGGAAGAACTCTGGGGACAAGCTTGACAGGAGTATTGGGTGGATACACTGTCAATGCTGAAAGTGGTTTTGGAACTGAGGTCTTAGACTTTTTCCTGTCATTATTATCTATGGACCAAAATATCTGTTCTGGGGTCAGATTTCTTTGTGGAGTAAAGGTTGCAAGAAGGTTCTGCTTCGAGTAATCTGGGGGGGAATCCTAACTTTATTTTCCACACATAGAGGGCTTTTCATTTTCTACATCATTCTTTTCCTAGTTATCTCAGCCATATCACGAGTGTCCTCTGAGTCATGCATAACAGGACGTGCATGATTGGACATGACTAATACATGACCATTATAGAGGGCTGGTTAAACTTGCTTTGCACGGGTGAGACATAAGAGATTTTTATAGCCTATCGCTACCTTGTTCTTTTCATCATAAAATAATTTTGGTTTACATAACATGTGAACCGTTTGAACAGACTGATCTCGACACATTTGGCATTGCACGGTCCGTTTTGACACAACAATATGATATGGGATAATTACTCTTGAGTAGCCATATCGCTACCAAAACATTCACAAAAAATGATTGTTTCTTTTCATCATAAAATGAATTTTGATTACATATCATGTGAACCGTTGAACAGACTGATCTTGTTTATATAATCTATCATCAACCCTTTCTTTTAAGCCATTATTGATGTCTAAAAACACTTCAAGGAATTTTTCTTTCTTTTTGTTTAAAATCCTTTTTTCAAAATGATCGCTTCTTCCCACACTAATCTTATGAATGGATAAGGTAGAAACGAAGTTCAATTGTGCAAAATAAGTTCCGATTTTAAAGAGGTTTCTTTTCGATTTCGGTCAGAGATAATTATTCTCATTTGTTCATCAATCTTTCGTTCTCTATCAGTTAATTCAAACTTAGCCCGTTGTTCATACACCCCGACCAGTTCCTTATATCTCGCAAGTTCAGAAGTCACTGAGTCATTAACTACTTTATCCTGCTTATTTACTGACATAATCTGGACACCCTGTTTATGCATTTCATCGAGAATTAACATCAATGCATCATTTCGTACAGAAGATACATTAATTTGTACAACATGTTCTTCATTGTCTTCTACATACTGATCATACAGAATAATATTACTATCACTTGTATAGTCAGCATCAGAGTCAACAACGTAGTTGTGTTGTACATCGTTTTGCATCTCGTGTACTTCATGATACTCATCCATATGATCTACAAAGGTATCATGAACATGGTCTGTGTGGTGGGAGCCTCATCAACATTAGAGTCGAATGCATCGCATTGATCAGCTTCAAAGACATGGTCCACATTGAGTGCCAAATCATCCACATCGTCATCAAAATTGGTGACCTGTTCCCCTGCAAGAAACAAAAATTGCTCTTTATCCAGTACAACACCATTCTCATGAGCATTCATAAGCAGTATCTTGTCTTTGAAGTAGTCTGAATCCTGAGGACGCTTTGGTTGTGGACATTCTTGTGCTATGTGCCCGATTCCTTTGCAGTTGTAGCACATAATGGGTTTAGCTTGACTAGGATTCATGTTTCCAACTCTGTTTTGACCTCCCACATTCCCAGTTCCAACAACTTCTCTTGTGTTGTTCCTCTGAAATGGTCTTCCTTGATTATTCGCATTGTATCTACCTCAAACATCCTGAACAACAACTCTGCCATCTTGAACTGTAGCATTGTTCCTTGCATTAGAGGAGTTCTGATTGATTGTTCTCGTTTGGAAAGATGCGCTTTGAATGATTGGTTGTGAGGGAGGGCAATGTGTTTGTTTAGGCGATTTTCAATCAAGTTATCCGTTGAAGTGCTTCCTGTGTCCATTTGACAGTCATCAACAAGTGATGGTTGATTTGAGGATTATGGAGACATGGATGATTGTATTTGATATTGCTAAACTGAGGCATTAAACACTAGTGCCAAAGGATCATTAGTTGGTTGAATGAACCTTTCCATCATCATTATGTTCTCATTAGCATGCACCTCATGTTGCTTCAAGTAAGCATACAACTGATCAAAGTTAGACTCTTTTAAACCTCTGTTGAGTTTGACTTCAGTTATGAATCTACTCCATTCAGGTAAACTATGTTGTTCTAAATTAGAGTTAACTGCTTCTGGACATGGTCAATACTTGATGATTCCTTCTCATGTCAGTTAATGAGCTTCGAAAACCTAACAATAAGTAAACATCAATGGTCTCTCTCCTTTGATTTGACGGAAGCGGTATCAAAGTCAACATATAATTATGATTCCCTGTCCCCCCATCCTTTGTTAACTCAGAACCGTTCCAGGAATCATCTTCACATTGTTTCCAAATGTCTTTGGCCGTCAGTATAAATGGTTGATGAGTGAGTAGATGTCTTTTGGTATACTTAAAGTAAAGATAACTTCGTAGCACGATGTCATGCTTTATACCTTTCCTTTCTTCAGCAGAAAGTTTGTAAAGACTCTAGCACGTTCTGGACCCAAGTTGAGTTCACCCTCGTTTTCTTTCAGCATCTTCAGCAGGAGTTATGTATGAACGTTCCCATTTGAAATGGACCTTCAGTAATCGATTTCATAATGTTCTCTCCATTAAAGTCTGTTCTATCAAGCATTGGTGGGCGGGTATCGGAACCGGTATACTGGATATCTTCTGACATATTAGACATCTTGATGTATTGGTTATGAATGCAATTAACGTTCACGGGATTTTACTAGTCTAAGATTTAAACCGATAAGAAGTTTACCGGATTTTACCCAAAACAATAGAAAAACCGTAAATGAATAATTGTTTGTTGTTTAGGTTTGTTTGATGTTTGATTAGTCCTGATAAGTAACTTGGTTGGGTATTTGTTTGTTAATTTGTGTTTGAAATTTGCGCAGTTGGATTATGAAAAAAAAAAAAATTACCCTATTACCAAAATCTAAATTTGGTGTAAAAATAAGCTAAAAAGGCTAAAGAAAAAAATATATTTTACTTAATTTTTCCCGCCAAAAAGTGTCGCTAAAAAGGTGTCGACCGAATAAATTTTTACCCTATTACCAAAATTTGAATTTGATGTAAAAATAAGTTAAAAAGACTATAGAAAAAAGATTACAAAATACTTAATCAAACCGCCTCCTATATTTTAATCAAACCGCTGCCACCTCAATCAAGCAAACCGCCGCTTAACTTAGTAACTCGCCGGCTTTAAAATAATCAAACCGCTGGCTATTGTTTTTGAACAAACCGCCGGCAATAAAATATTAAGCAAACCGCTGCTTAATTCTTTCCACTCAAACCGCCGTGTCTAGCAACTCGCCGTCTAATTTAAAAAGTAACTCGCCGTGTAAATCTCAACTCGCCGCCTAGGTTTATCAACTCGCCGCCAAGAATTAACTCAAACCGCCGCTATGTTTGGCAACTCGCCGTGAGTTTTAAATTTAGGCAGAGTAAGGTTTGTATTTGCTCAATATAATATTCAAATCGCCACAACAACCTGTCAAACCGCCACAATAAAGAGCAACTCGCCACCTAAATAGGCAAACCGTCGTGTAATATTAAAATAAATTTGGTTAACCTCGCCTGTTGACCATTCAACACCCTGTGGGACCTTTTCCTTAAAACATGGATCTTGTCCCTTTACTTGGGTTTTCAACTCGCCGTGAAGAACAATAATAAAATAAGCAAACCTCCACGAAGAACACTTGGACGAATTAAGCAAAATCAAGCCATATGATCTTTCTAGCCACGAAACTAAGCTACAACATACAATATTAATATATGACGATTAAACACACCTTAACTCGTATTATCTTTTAATGAACTTCCAATAAGAATCAACTCTCCACCTAAGAACACAAAATAAATTCGAATCATTTAAGCTTTATTAATCGACTATGAGCTTGTAAATCACTTGTTATGGAAACAATACATCTTGTTTAACATGAAGAGCAAGAGAAACACAAAGATTAACCAACAAATTAAGCCCGAATTGCCTTTTGAGCCGTGGGCTTTTCTAAGCCAAAATAAGGATGAATTAGAGCTTATATTACCATAAGAATCAACCACGAATCCACTTAGGCTCTGATACCAATTGTAGGATCGTTTAATTCATAACACGGGTGATGATTCTTGTGATTAGGCTAGTTTCTAGAGAGAGAAACACATAGAGAGATATTTTAGAGAGAGAGTGTATGTGTTTAAAGTGAAAATGAAATTGACTAGCTTACTTCTTCCAAAGTTGGAAGAGGCTTATATAGTTTTTACAAAATACCAGGTTAGATCTCCCGGCTTAAAAAAAACCAAAGACTACAAATTAACTATTAAACAACTAACTATAATAAACAATAAAATGTACGGGGTGAACAGTCTTTTACTCAAATCTAACAAAGATGTGCTGAAGATCTTAAGGTGTTATAGATAAATGCCATTTTCCTATACAAGTAGTGTCTCTAGATCTTAAGTGCAAACATAACCGCGCTCAATTCTAAATCATAGGTGGTGTAGTTTTTCTCATAGATTTTTAACTGCCTAGATGCATATGCTATTACCTTACCTTTTTTGCATTAACACGCAACCTAATCCTAAGCCTAATGCATTATAGTACACCACAAAATCTTTCGGTCCATCGGGGAGAGCTAAAACAGGTGCATTACACAGCTTATCCTTGAAAGTTTGAAATGCCATTTCTTGTTCCTCGCCCCAATCAAAGGTCTTGCTTTTCTGAGTCAAGATGGTAAGCGACTTAGCTATCTTAGAAAAGTTCTCAATGAATCGACGATAATACCCAGCCAAGCCTAAGAATAAACAAACTTCAGACGGAGTTCTAAGGGCTTCCCAATTCTTAATAGCTTCAATCTTACTAGGGTCTACATGAATCCCATCACCATTGATCACATGCCCAAGAAACTATACTTCTTACAACCAGAATTCACACTTAGAAAACTTAGCATACAGTTTCTCCTTCTTGAGTAGTTCTAAAACTAACCCTAGATGCATTTCATGCTCCTCCCGGGTCTTAGAGTAGATCGAGATATCGTCTATGAACACTATTACAAACTTGTCTCGGTAAGGCCTACATACTCGGTTTATCAAGTCCATAAATATTGCTGATGCATTTGTCAAACCAAAGGGCATTACTGTGAACTTGAAATGTCCATAGCGAGTTCTAAATGCAGTCTTTGGAATGTCGTTTTCATGCACTCTCAACTGATGGTATCCGGACCGAAGGTCTATCTTAGAGAAATATTATGATCCTTGCAGTTAATTGAATAAGTCAACTATTCTAGGGAGGGGATAACGATTCTTGATAGTCAAAATATTCAATTCTCTATAATCAATACACGTCCTAAAGGAACCATCCTTTTTCTTGACGAATAATACCGGTTCTCCCCATGGCCATGAACTTGGTCGAATGAAACCCTTATCTTGGAGTTCTCTGAGTTGACTCGACAACTCCTCCATTTCAGAGGGCTCCAAACGATAGGGAGACTTCACGACCGACATTGCTCCAGGTATTAAGTCGATACGAAATTCAATTTCTTAAGATAGGGGTAATCCTGATAGATCGTCAGGAAATACCTTAGAAAAGTTTCTAACGACAACTATGTCCTTCAGTTTCTGCTCTTTGAATTTTGCACTCTTAGAATGTCTCACCTTCTCTTCTGGCCTTTCTCCTAAGACTAAGTATTTTGCCATTTGGTAGTGGGATCCTAACTACCTTCTCATGGCAAACAATCTCGGCCTTGTGCCTGGACAACCAGTACATCCCTACGATCACATCAAAACTTCCGTGTCCGAACGGTATCAAGTCGATATCAAAGATATGACCTTCTATCTCTAGTTTGCAACCTCAAATAACCTTATTGATCTCTACTAGTTGAACGCTAGCTATTTTGATCTTGTAGTTAAAGCCTAAATTACTGGGCTCTATGTCTAACAAGGGTATGAAAGTAGTGGAAACAAAGCTATAATCGGCACCAGAATCGAATAGGGTTGTAGCATAGTGATTGTTTAAAGTGAACGTACCCGTCACTATGTTTGGGTCCTGGCGAGCCTCCTCTGCTCCCATCATAAAAGCTCTTCCACGTGCCTGGTTTCCATTGTTTCCACGACCTTGTCCCTCGACCATTCATGCTTGATTTGGAAGATTTCCCTTCCGGTCTTGTGGCCTAGGTTCAACCTAGGCATGCTGCTTTTGTAGTGGCATGCCAACTAATATCAAAATAGATCCACAAGCAGCAGTCGGGTTTCTTGCAATTGGGGGTTCACTACCGTGGCCTACCTTCAATCCTGGAAAAGGTGTTCCGAAGCGATAGCAATTCGTTCATAGCGACAAGGGTACCTCAAAGTTGTGGTGATAGGTACAGTTTTGTGCATTTGGGTACATTTAATGGTGTTACTCCGTCCTAACAGGGTTTGTGGTTGTTGGCATAACGCCATTCCCATCCTAGACCTCTTTATTATATCCATGCATTTCATTCCCTACTCGCTTCCCTATTATTCTCCTCTCTTTTTGGAAATCTTATTCAACGCTCCATCCTATTGCCTTACGGTTTTTAGCATTCCAAGCTTTGAGTATAACACTCTGGATCGTTGTTGGCCCTCTGTTGCCTGCCTACATTGCACGGATCGTGGTTAGCAAGGGCCATAGATGTACCTTCTCGATTCTCTTGTCTTAGGGTACCAAATGTGGGGGGGGGGGGGGGACTCTACATTAAATACAATTTAACTAAAGACAACTACTAACTAAGAAAACTTCTATGGAATCGATCAGTGTACCAAATGAGGGACCTGGGAGTTCCACCATGTTAGTGCCTTACCGATAAGAGAACCGGTGGTATACTTAACCTTCTGGTTCTCCCCACACCCACTCATATCTTGGACTAATTCCATTTTCTCAATCCAGCAAGTGTAGACTATCACACCACCCTTTCCATCATACTCCTTTGGGTTACAAGCCATGAACTCCTTGTATGAACAACCACTCGTGTTGTTCATAGTCTCCTTTGGAGTTGTCGCGTGACGTTTTATGTACACCACCCCGCCCCGACATAGGAGCGAGAGGTCACAAATAACGATAAAGCAACTAAACCTGAAGGACCAATTTTATTAATAAGTTCAAGTTTCGATAATAATTAAAATTCTTCTTTCTATCAAAGTTTAACTTGAATTTAATAAACCTAAAAATATATCTAAGTGGATTTCTCCAAATGGCATATTTAAGGTCCAGCTAGCTCTCGTCACACATCCTCATTAACCCTGAGTACCTGCCACGGAAGAAAAGGAAAATGCGGCTGAGCTAATTGCTCAGTGTTCGGATGTAGATGCCAGATAACAATAATGATTGCATGATATATAATAGTGAATAGAAGAAATCCAAGCGGATCATAAAAATAATTTTCCCGTCATGGTGATATCAACATCAACAGTTCTCGAGTAATCCAAAGAAATATTAGGCTAAAGGAAAGGTTTTGGAATTTATACAGAATACCCTACATCATATCATATCAAGTTCACTCTACGTGTTAAAAAACATTATCATATATGCCAATACCAACATCAATACCAATACAAAACCAATACTAATGCAATACTATAATTCGAACCAAACATAGAACAACTTCATGGAAAGCTGGGTTGCGAATAAATAATTCACAAACAAACAAATCGAACTATATCCATAAACTTCAAACAGTTAGATACGAACATTTTTCCATCACAATTACTTCCAACCACACATTCTTTCTCCAAAGAATAAAATAACAAACTTTCATTCATACATACCGTAAATGGCGTTCTAAATCCATATTCCAACCGTCCCACTAACTAATATCAATTACCAATCAAAAATGCTAGATCCACTCTCAACTTACATAAAAACTTTCACATGCACATGTGGCATGTAATTTGGACCAATCACATTCTATTAAATTTTCTCTTTCCTTTTCCCACTACCTATATTTGTTTGACACATATAAGTGTGGAATTTGTAAGTGTAAAATGGGTATGAATCTAGCATTTCTCATCAAAAATCACCATTCTCTAAATACAATAACCAACGACATGTAATTCAATATTGGATGGCAAACTTCAACAACGAAACGAACAGATCTTGAAGACAACGTCGAAGACGCATCGGATCAGCCTTTTTTTTCTTTTTTTTTCTTCATCTTCAACCTAGCTCTTGATATCATATAGAAATCAAAGAGGGAATACTGAAAATATATTAATCAGACTCAACTATAACTAAGACATAACAAAACATTAATAAGAAAATAAACAGACGAGACTCTAACTATTAAACGGGCCTAAAAAATGGGTTGAGCCTATGGCTTTTTAGTAACAAATATTCCTCTCAAGCTTTTAGAGAGGGTTGGGTAAGGGGGTGCCATAGGCACGCCATTGAGCTTTTTTCGGTACCAATGGCGCCGCCATTGGCGCCATACCTTACCGCCTCGTTAAGTCATTCGTCTCAATGCCATTTGAATCACATTAAGCCACTTTTTTTATATATTTTTTAGTCTTGTGATGTGGAGTGATATTTTTGTAGAGTTTTTGTGGGATTCAATAAATGTTATTGATATTTTTGTTGAGGAAGAGGTCTTAATTGTTGGTGTGTTATTAGAAAGGGGATGAGATAGTGCTGAGCTGTCAGACGAATAACGTGTTATTCGTCTTCAGCTCACCTAACTCTCTTATTGTAAGGTCCATAGTACATAATAAATCCTCGCAAGCTTATTCTCCGGCCAGATAATTAATTTAATGAAATCGCACTACTCTTAATACTTGTAATTTACTGTATTTAATTCCTGTGAAAATTGAAACTTTTGAGAAACTATGAAAAACGCCATCTGAAACCTTATTCGTTTTTCTTTTTGTTTTTTTCCTTTAAAATTATTCTATAGTTGATCAATGATCAGTAGTGATCTTCAATATTATAACAAAAAACACATTGTCTGCTCACAATGTTTTGCGTTTGCTTATGAGGCATATTTCCTATTTTTCCCTTAATCCCTTGTTTTATATAAAAAAAACTAAATGATAAGCTTGAGTTTATGAGTTGAAGTTTATCAGGCAGAAATTCACGAAAGAGATAATACTTGCATGCTTCAAGCCATACCCCTTCATTTTTCCTTTTGATGTATTTGCCACATCATGGTTGCTCGGGGCTTGTTTATTGAGACAAATCAAACTTTTACTTATGTGAAGCATCGTATAACTTTATACCTACAAACTTAAGTTCAGCAGCGAACATCACACCAAGACGATTAAAATTAATCACGAAACCCTAATTTGTCCAATTTTATTCCTTGTAATTAAAGATTCTACACGATGGCTCGTGATACCACTGTTGGGTTTTACGATCTAATTAACCAATTAATTAACACGAGTACGCAGCGGAATAAAGATAACATGTAGAATACATTAATTAACAAGAATAGAAGAAGTATACCTTTTAGCACGAAACGATACACCGTTTAAAGGTAACCGTAAACACCGTCTTCTATATATGCGTGTGTATAAAGCTAATACCACGCGAACCACTAGGATCAAAGAATAATCCCTCTACTTCGACACACACTACACGTCACGGAGATACGCTAGGATGCTAGTCCTTCTTCACGAATAAAACAACTCAACACTTTGTTCTTGTTTCTTCAATTAAACTAGTCAAACACTAAAAGTATAATATTTGATCGCAGTAACATACGCAAGGCCAAGGGATTGTATGTATTGATTATTGCATGCATGACATGATCATGCATGAACATACATCACATTATCATCATATGAACACCCATCTGTCGAATGGAATTAGGGATATAAAAATAGTCGATTGACTTTTTTTTAGGGATATCATTATATCTTGGTTACTCTTGATTTATCAACATGAAGGGTATTTATATAGTCTTTAAACTTGTTCTCCAAGTCATACTCAAACACCTCCTCTTGTTTGCTAGAAACGACATTCGGACCCTCATACTTTTCTTGTTCGACCGGTCACAACCAACACCCCACGGGTTTGGTTTTGTACTAACAAGTCCTTAACTTGTTAATATATTTTAATTAGTTCTAACGTCTAACGTTGTAATTAAAGACCGTTTAATTATTTCGTGAAACATATTAATATAATTAATAAAAATATCAATTACATTAATAAACATATTCTCTGCGTAAATGCGTGCGTCCCCATAGGCTCAAATAATTCCCGGACATATATAATTTATATTTTGTTCATATTCCAACAGCTCCCACTTGGACATGTATAAATAACATAATAACATTGGTAAGCGTCTAGCAACACGTCAATGCTCCCAGAAACATCTGAGTGTGGTTTTTCAAAACACGGACAAAATGATTTATGAATTTACAATCCCTTTGTTTCCGATACCATTGTTAAATTGGATATGGATCAATGTCATTCCATATTTAACGATTCTGTTTCTCATATATGAAGTAATCAAGATTACTGAAAATCAATGAGACATATCTTCTTGAGTTTTCAGGTACGGCCATACACACATCTGATTATTTCTATGAGGGGCCCAGTGGTATCTTCTTCAACAATTTGAAGGAACAAATTCTATATTGACTACAAGTGTCCAGTCATCATGTGGCATAAACCATTCTGACATAGCCCTTATTAGTTACCTTATTCAGGACAACTTAAACTATATCAAGAAGGAATATCCACATATGCTAAACCTACTTGCATCTCAAGTCTAAGGATTTATGTAAATAAAATCACGTACAAGATTCACTTGATGACGTCGATCCATAAAGTGATATTCTTGTGGCGGGGAAATCCAATATTCATCTTATGAATATCATGTGAGTTTGGTGGACTTGAGTTTGGTGGACATATCCTTAATATCTAAAATATCACCAATCACTCATATTTGTCTAAATTAACAATATTTCCCATATTATTAATCGACAACGAGGATTAAATAGAATAATAACTATTATTATTCATGATTTAAACATCAATATAGGACACATTTAAGATAAAAATAACAAAAAACCAAGTATCATTATCAGACTGTGGGAGGGTAAAATAATTGTTCAAACATCCCTTATCCAAATACTAAAACACAGATCTATATGAAACTACTAGCTAAACGAAATCCCATGCTCCTAGCATGTTGAGTAAGCTTTCCTTTAGATAAAGCCTTCGTAAAAGGATATGCTAGATTGTCATATGTGTGAACTTTAAGAAGGTTACTTTTAAGGTAGTGTTTGGCGCCCATCTGAACCCTCGGTTTGTTGGAAATAAGAAGTGCGGCTTCAAATTATTGTCGCAAACATCTTAATTATGTTTTCGCTATTATGTGTTGGATACATAGCCAAACTGAAATAGAATTTTCCAATCTAAACAGCTTCCATCTCTGCTTCTTAAGCAACTATGTAATTCAGCTTATGTAGCAGGCTTTGCAGTAGTACTTTACTTGGAGCTTTTCTAGTCTACTATGCTTCCGTTCAAAACGAAAACGCATCCTGTTAGAGATTTCATATCATCTATATTGGTCTCAAATCCAGCATTTCAATAGCAATCAACTCGAAGTTCAGCTTTCGGATTTCCACCCTAACCAAAGACAATCATTTAGGATTTCGTAAATACTTAAAATATTTTTCACAGCAGTCCAGTGAAGTTCACCAGGATTCTGTTGAAACCGGCTTGTTATATTTTGCGCGAACGCAACATCAGGTCTAGTGCATTTTACTGCATACATAATGGAACCCACAGTCGAAGCATAAGGTACATTTTGCATATGCTTCACATCTTTAGGTGTTGAAGCACCTTCTGTTTTGTTTAAGTCAAGTCTTTCTTGCATGGGGATATGACTACGTTTGGAATTATCTATTTTATATCTCTTTAAGATCTTATCCATGTAAGTATTTTAACCAAGTCCAATCAATCGCTTTGACCTATCTCTGTAGATTTTGATTCCAAGAATAAATGCTGCTTCCCCTAAATCTTTCATAACAAAACACTTTCCAAGATAATCATTTACACTTTGTAAACTTGGAATGTGATTTCCTACGATATTATGTCATCAACATACAGGATGAGGAATGTAACATTACTCCCACTAGCCTTTTATATATACATGGCTCATCAAGATTTTGATCAAAACCAAACCTTTTGATTTCTTCATCAAATCTTTTATTCTAGTTTCTTGATGCTTGTTTAAGACCACAAATGGATCTTTAAAGCTTGCATACTTTTTTGGATGATTAGGATCAACAAAACCTTCAGGTTGTACCATATAAATATCTTCATCAAGATAACCATTTAAGAAGGCAGTTTTGACATCCATTTCCATATCTCATAATCATAGAACGCCGCTATAGATATGAGAATCCTAATAGCTCTAATGTCAGCAACGGGTGAGAACGTTTCTTCATAATCAACCCCGTAGAGTTGAGTATAACCCTTTGTTACAAGACGAGCTTTATAGGTGTGTACAATACCATCCATGTTAGTCTTTTTCTTAAAAATCCACTTACTCCTAATAGTCTTACAGCTAGGAGGAAGATCGACCAGGACCCATACCATATTGTCCATCATAGATTGTATTTCTGCATTCATAGCATCAATCCACTTATTAGATTCAGAATCTAACATCACGGCTTTATAGCTAGTGGGTTCATTAAGATCCCCTAGACTATGCTCCTCCGCTTCTACATTTAGACGTAAACGATCTGGAGCTCGATGTGTCCTTTCGGACCTACGAACCGGAACCACTTCCTCTTGAGGTGTTTCAAAACCTTCAACCTCCATAGGAATTTCGCTAGTGATTTCAAAAAGTGATGTTTCTTCATCTTGAATTTCTTCAAGATCCATGGCCCTCCCACTAACTTCTTGAGTTATGAGATTTTTCTCAAAGAACTCAGCATACCTCGCAACAACTATTTTGTTTTCAGGTAGGAAGTAAAAATAGTAACACATTGTTTCCTTTGGGTATCCTATAAAGATATACTTAACAGATCTTTGTTGGAGTTTGTTAGGCGTATCCCGCTTCATAAGCGCCTCACATCCCCGGACCTTTAAGTAAGACAGATTATGAACTTTTCCATACCATAATTCATATGGAGTTTATTCAACCTTCTTGGATAACAGCAGAGTTGTAAGATTCATCATTGATCGAACCATGTCTAACAAAGTACAATTTCTCCTTTCAGATACCCTATTATGTTATGGTGTGCAAGGAGGAGTAAGTTGTTGGACAATTCCACATGCTTTAAGATAATCTTTAAACTCTTGGCTTATGTATTCGCCACTTCGATCTGATCGAAGAGCCTTGATTGTCTTCCCGAGTTAGTTTTCCACTTCATTTTTAAACACTTTGAACATTTCAAAGACCTCATGTTTATGTTTAAGAAGATAAGCATAACCATAACGACTATAATCATCTGTGAATGTAATGAAGTAGCTAGCCCTAGTGATCAGATAGTCACATGTCTAAGTAGACCACACACATCAGGATGTATTATTCCAAGAAGATTAGTCGCCCTTTCGGGATGATGTGGAAACGATTTTCTTGTCATCTTGCCCGATAAACAAGATACGCATTGATCAAATGACTCATCATCTGTTGATTTTAAAATCCCTTCTTATTGCAGCCTTTCAATACGTTTCTTACTTATATGAGCAAGACGGCTGTGCCTAGATAAGTAGACGTCCAAATTATGTTTGGCTTCTTTTGTGCTGACATTCTAAATAGAGTATTAACCTTTTTGTACATGATCATGCATATCAATTTGCATAAATACCTTTACTGGGAATATACATTAAAATAAAACAGATTGTTATTAGAATACTGAAATTCCAAAATCCGTAAAACCACTAGACAAATCAGTTTCTACCAACGGTGAACTGAAACAACACTAGTTATAGATGGTGTAATTACAATTGTCTAAACAAATTACAAGGCCATAGGCTAAACTAAGTCATAACTTCTATAGCTTCTACTTGTATGCAGAACATCATTGCTGTCGCACGTACAAATAGAGTGTCCTTGTCTCAGGATTCCTTGTTCGCTAAATTCTTGTTTTGTAATATAAATGTGGTACTACAACCGTGTAATTCACCCAGGGTTTATTAGGTGAAAGCAATAGTTATTGTGAAGATACCTGAAGAACTGGCAGAGCCAACTTGCTTCTTTTTCTTCAACAAACGCAACAAGATTGACAGGAGAGTTCTCTTCCATAGACACATTATCCTTGCAGTTGCGTGGCATGGCTGATCAATCCTTAGCTAGGTGCTCTTAGCAGAAGGCTTAGGGGTTTTAGGCTTAGGGATATAAACTTGTTTATCCTTTCCTTTGCCATTAGCTTTACCCTTGCCTTAGCTTTAAGTGATTTTCTTATCTGGCTTCTGGATTTACACACTTTAATCATCTCGCGCACTTGTGGTTGTTTCAACTTTTAGGTTAACCCTTTTCATACTCAATGAGCATAGCATATAGTTTCACCAATTGATCTTCCCCATGGTTATGCATATTGTAATTTCTTACAAATCCAGAAAAATCTTTAGTAAGGCCATTTAAGATAGACCTACTATAGAATCATGTTTCGGTAGCATATAACCAAGATGTTCCAGTTGGTCTACATATCCTTTCATTTGTAGAACGTATGCAGCAATTGGTTTACCCTCCTCTTGTTTGCAAGCATGGAAAGTTTGGATTAGGTCAAACCTCTCCACTCCAGCTTGTTTTTCAAATATTAGATTTAAAGCTCTTTATCATGTCTTTGGTAAGAGTTTTCAAATGTCTATGAAGCTCAGGAGTCATACTACCGAGTATTAGACAAGCAACCTCATTATATGCATCATAAACTGCATTCCATTATGACAACACTTGTGTCCTGGATGATCTGAGCAGGAGCGCAGGTTAATGGCTGTTCAATGACATTACATTTTTTTTCAACTCTCAAGGACTATGTCTTAAGTTGAAGATACACCAGTGCATTAAAATTTTTCCAGAAAGTTTTGCGCTCTATTCCATAGATATTCGACCTGAAAGCGAATGGTTTATGTTTTGATAACAGAGAGAAATGCCATCTACAAAAATAGGTTAAAGTTTAAGAATTATTATTTTCGATAAAATTCTGATAGAAAATTAACGTACCCATGTTTCTTATCAAATAAACAATTTATTTCTAAAGACTAGGATTCATAACTTGACGTACACCACCACATCAGTTGATCTGCTAGTGATGGTGTACTCAAAAGGTAATTGACGATGAATAATTGCCATCGGTTGCATTCCTAGAACGCCATATGGGCTTTCTTTATTTCAATAATTATTTAGTAAGCATTTTTATCCCATCTATGCCTCGATTATGGTCTCTCCAATAAACCATGTAAGTCGTCCAATCAAATAACCGTGATGTGTATCACTAACTGTAACACTAACGTCTTACGAAAAAGTGTACAATCACCTTAGGATTATGATCTACATACGTCTCACGCATAGTAAAAAGCATCTACAAGTGTTTTTACGAATTGGATAGCAATAACTTATTTAAAAGGGTATTTTATTTGTCGTGACAAATATGTACGAAGAAGCATGCATACATCTTCATATCATAGATTTTAATAAAAACTTTACCCAATTAAGTTATTTATTACGGTATCACATATTTTTTACACATCTAATGTATAAATAGTGTTACCTTTTTAAATTTTGACGATTCAACATGTTTCTAATTATAAAGAATTTTGTTTAATGATAGGAAAAGATTAAAAATGGTGAAAATGTGTACAAAGAAGTATGCAAAACAACTTTGTAGCACTAATGGAAGAGCCGTACTTCCCATGAGTCTATAGCGTCTAATTTTAACCATTCAAAATAAAACTTTAATTTGGAAAACACATTATGAACTATATAAATGGTCCATAATAAATCTGATTTCATAATAATTAGTCATGTTTATATTTATTTTCAAAAAATTCGTTTTATTTTCTCACAAGTCTAATACTTAAAATAAAAAACAATATAAACATAAAACTAACTGTTGAAAATCGTTTAGCCCATCTAGGATCGTTTTACAGATAATATTGAACACGCAGCGGAATAATAAGAATGCAATAT
>BQNB010133634.1:3526-18435 GCA_026074375.1 Tanacetum coccineum
AATATTAGTCCAAAACTTCTAATTGAAAACTATATGTGTGTGTCGGTCATAAATTAACTCACCTTAACATCTTTAACTGCAACTTGTTTATTTTGACTTGGTCCAGCTGCTTTCTTGTCAGCAGTCGTCTTCATGGGACCAGCCTTCTTAAAAGTAGGCTTGAAAAGTAGTATAGAAAATAAAAAAATTTGATCAATATAATAAAGAAGAATAATAAATCTTATAGACTCAACTATATTATAAAGAGATGAATTTTAAATGAAACTCACAACAGTTGTAACATGTTTCTTACCACAAAGCATGCTTGCTGCTGACTTTCTAACAAAACCTCCATATGAAGCCTGCATATATATGTTGTGTAATATTATCTTATAGTCTTAACTCAAACTTCTATTGACTAAAAGTATAAAATATATGCTTATCATCAAAACTGTGTAAGCAACATATTAATCTGTGGGACACCAAAGATGGTGAATACTAAATTATGTAAGCAATAATATTAGATGCACTGTGTAAGCAACTTATTATTATTTTTTCTCTAATAATTTGCTGCATCTCAGCAAATTGCTTTCTTCTGACTCTTTCCTTATACCTAAGCTCCAACAATAAGTTTTAACATGTATACATAACTGAAGTGCAATCCTTTTAGGTTTCATCTAGCATTTCTATCATCTAAAATCATGGGATGTTTTATACCATGTGGTTCTATGAATTACAATTTTTCTAACAGCTTTTCACATATGTATGTAGACGTAGCAATTTGACGGTTTGAGTAAATATGCAAAATTTGAATGTGTTGGGTCAACCTAATACAATAATCTTGTCCAGGTTGTTACTACTTAGTGTGTCAAATTTTGATTAGAAAAAAGTACTTCTTACTATATTGTCAACAATCAAAATATTCAAACATGTGACCAACATCCTGACAGTTAGACACAAACATATACTATATCTTATGGTTTATCGTACAATTATCTAAAACCTACATATTGCTTAGAATATTGTGAATGTTTAGAACCCTGCTAAGAATAATGCAAAATTGTCCTTTTCTACAAACGGAAGAGGATAGTATAAGAAGCAAATAATAACCTGACATATCCTTATCTTCACTTTGCTCTGCCTTAAAGTATGAGCAAACTCCATCTCCTGCATACTCGTGCAATAAGAGTTCATTAAGAAAAAAGTGCAGATACTTGGCAGAGATAAAAGGTGCTACATAGTCCATGTGTGTATTGATACAGAAATGCAGATTGAACCACCACACGTAACATAGTTTTATCTATTTATAATTGACAAAAATAATTGTGCATTAGTAACGACGTGGACATACTAAAGTACCGTTAAATTGCATAATTGCCTCCAAATGATTGTTTGGTAGAAAGTATCATGGCCAGAAAGAGCATTCAGACTTCTGCCTAGTGGTGTAACATTTTTATTATATTAAACTTGTAAAGTCATCATATCACTATATTTTCCAGGTTGAATATGAGAAAACTCGTGTTGTGTCTATTGACACTCACATGAAGAAATTGGAGGAGCCGCAGGGTATCATCCCCACATTAAGAAATCTCAAGTCCCACCCGTTCAACATTAGCTCGAATATGCCTGCAAGAAGAAGGCGTCATCAATGGTATCACAACTTTAGTCACATTTTTGGTGCATTAGTAGTTAGTCTTAATAACTTTTTCAAATGCTTCAACAAAATTATATGATCCAACATTATGGCTAACTCCTGAATTATTTATTTGCACAAGCATGTATCTATAAGCAATCATATGTTCATAATGATTTAACAGCGAACATTGTAGCTATAAATGAAATAAACGTGTATGTCTACCTTATATGTTGTTTACGAAGTAAATAGACATTCACCCAGTTGTAGTAGAATTTTTTTTGGAGTAAATCACTGTCGTAGTACAGTTATATGGGTTTTTGTTGATTTAAATATAAAATAAGCACCGAAACAATGTCTAAGCCAATCATCACAAAAAAACCACCACAAATTATGACAACCTTGATCTCAATCTCTATTGGTACTTTGATAGATAACCTTTATTTTCAAACTAAGAAAATTGAATACCATATATGAGTAGATTGGTTACATAAAAAGGACTGTGAGTTTTAAAATCCACCTACAGTAGGACTAATGCAATTAGACTAATTTAAATCAATGACCTTGATAAGTACAATATTCCTGCTTAGTGATTTCTTAAGATTTATATTTTTTTCAGTGTTGCAAAAATCGGCCTAGGCGGCCAATTAATCGGCGCCTAGGCACTAGGCGGGGATTAACCGCCTTGATTTTCACTAATCGTCCTTATTAATCGTTTTGGTCTAAAATCGGTCAACATACCGATTAATCGGATAAAAATTGGCCAAATCGGGCATAAATCGGCCAAATCGGATAAAAATCGGCTAAATCGGTCAACTCGGTTACGGATAGAAATCGGCCACATCGGGGATTAATCGGACAAATCGGAAAAAATCGGCTATATGGGGAAAATCAGGCATATATTTTCAAAATTTTATAATTTTATATATAAAAAGTCCAATCCGATTAATCCCCGCCTAACCGATTAATCGCTAGGCGTTACCCGGCCGCCCAGCTAGCGCCTAACGATTTTTGCAACCTTGTGTTTTTTATACAAAACCACTGTATGCTATATAAAATAGGGCCATCATATGTTATAAGGTTTATATGAACGCATTTGTAATGCAATTTGATAAATCATTTCATGTCATTAACTCAACAATTAATATGACTCTTTTATGTGCATGAACATATACAAATAAAGCTTTATCCACTTTAGAAGAGTAGCTCTTGCCAAATATATAAGAGAAAGTAAAAGGACTCACATTATTGAAAGAGCACCAGCTGGACCCGGAACAAAGGAATTAGCAAAGACAAATGCACCTACTCCAACAACCATCTAACAGTGACAAAATTATATAAATACAAATCAGCATTACGATTTCAATGAAAAGTTCATTACAGAGAGTATTGGATCTTGACTCAAAATAAGATTGATTATATAATAATATCTACTTAAAATAATGCGCTAAAATGAGCAATTCCAAACAGCCCTTTCATGATCCCATCATTACATAATCCCTTCTTTTATTGTTGCAGAAACTTCTGAATAGATTATTTGATTGTACACAAACACTTGATTTTATGCTAATTTGGAACACACTAATCAAACAATCATCTTCAAAACACAATGCCAAACACCCCAATTCCAAGTCACCATATAAGAGGTTTCCGCAAAGAATGGACAATGCTTGGTTTCCAATGCAACTATAAGTAGACTGATAAATTACTCATTTAGCTTCAAAAAAGGTGAAAGATAAGAAGAGTATAACCTGTATAAATTTAGATTGAAGATTGAATGGAATTCATGGTGATTGTGCATTAGTAAACGACATGCATCACCATTAGTTTACACCGCACGATTTCTATAAACATGAAAAAAATCAACAACCTGATATTTACAATTTTGTTGAAGCATATGCATATATTTTGTTACAGTGTTTCTTTTAATGTAGTCATTGAGCCTACAATCCAAAATACAAATAAGTAAAAGATCTATTTATATTACCTGATACATTTCATCTGAATGCTATAAAAACATCATGGATCATCTTCATCCACTTTGGTCATGATAATGCAACCATGAAAAACTCCTTTCATACATCATAAAAATAAAATTAGTTAAAGGAAAAATAACAATGTAAACATGGTCATATGCTACATCACTATTAAACGCAAATCAACAACCACAATTTACAACTAACTTTAGAATGAATGGTCGCAGATTTATATTGAATATCCAGGACTTTGTAGTACTATGATCAAAGTACACTACCTCAGTTGGTGCCACGTGCCCAGATAAGCTAAGGATCTCATTTAAGTTTTGTGATAATGATTATTGTGCATGTTCGAGTAGATGAGACACACATCATGTTTTGAGGTGCCCAAACCATGTTCCTTAGCTGTACACAACATACATAAATCAAATTAGGTATGCAAACAACATGCATAGTTATTGTATCCTTCTCGTACCAAACTTTGTTTAAAAATAGCAAACACAATATACAACACGACAATAATATACTACATAATTGAGTTCAAAAAACCAGAATAAATAATAATCATATATTTTCAGACATGGATAAAAACAAATCCATAACATGAGTTAACTGAAAAATTAGTTTCAACTAAACGTCTGCTACGGAGTGTTGTAGAGGTTTGGAGGAACCAACTCCAGATGAAGGATTTAGATGTATAGTACGTGTTATACCCCAGGTTTAAGTTTTACTTTCTTAACTACATTATCAGTTTATCACATCCCTTCACAGCTGAAACCATAATTAACAACATACCCGTTATAAGAATCAAAATTCTCTTGATATTGACTCCATGGAGGCTGATAGTGTGACACAGGTTGGTTCTCAACATACGGGTCACCTTCACCCACGCCCCAACTTTGGTTTTGTCCCCAAACAGGCTAAAATTGAAGGTATGATACCTGAACACATTGGATTAAAAAAAGAGGATTACCCGATATCCAAGTTCTTACATTTATAAAAAAATGATAACAGAGCTATTGTTGCGAATCAATTCTCACGAAAAAAACAAAAGCATAGTATTTAAAAGTTTAATTATCCGATTACCAACCTGGCTAGCCTTCCTTGTTTCCTTGGATTGTTGAATGTTGTTCAAAATCTCTAGCAATGCGATAGATATCAAATATCCTGATGGATTTATTGTAGCCAACAAATATCCTGGATTAAAAACATCTTTTCAGAACTTTTTCTATAACTAATGAGCTTGAACTTAAAGCATTCAGAAGCTTATTGAGTTCCTGTTGGGTTGAAAGCAATCGTCGTGATCAACTAAACAAATCATACACAAACTTCTAAAACTCAATCAACATACTTAATTCAAATTCACTATATATAGCTACAATTAATCAATTTCATATTGTGTATTGAATAGGATGTACAAAGTAATTCAAAATCAAATTGAAAATCAAACAAACCTGGCTAAAAAATGTAGACTCAATTGTATCATCAATACCCTAATTTCAATCATTATCGAATCAGATGTTGGTGTTTAATTTGAAATCATCAAAATTGAACTAATGTGCGACTGATGGGAGAATCGAACGACAATAAATGGATTCAAATGTTGATTTCAATTTAAACTTTTAATGGAATTGATATAATAAGCAGTTATGTGATTGTGATTGCCTAAAATACCACCCTGAAATTTCTCTAACAAAATGTCTGCAAGGAATATGTCAAACTTTCTCTAGTATGCAATACGTTTCATAATGGTTTTAAATACAAAATGAAAGGATTTTGCTGTTTTAAATTTAAAATTGCAAACATTAAATCAAATTTAAAATTGTAAACATTAAATCCGAAATTGAATTAAAGATACTACTAGTTTTTTAGAAACTCACCACAACTATCATTGTGGTCTAGTAGTAGATGAGATTGTTGTGGGTGCTTAGACCAGGGTTCAAATCCCGCCAAGAGGCATATTTTTTCATCATTATCTGGAACGAATTATGCCACATATTAATAAATGCCTAGGTAGATTTCACTCTTCTTAGGTGGCATGTTAAATGCTTATGTGTCCTTCGTGTATGCATAAGTGGCACATGATTAGGATTTCTTTAAAGATGATGTGGCATTAATTCTGGGTGAGGTGGCATTCTTTGGTGATGATGTGGCATTTATGTTGCATGAGGTGGCATTGTTTTATCCTGTTATATATAATGTAAGATATAAAGAGACTTTCTTTTCAGAACCATTCTTAGTGCGAGAACTGACAGAACCACCAAAAACATGCATGCACGCCTTCAATAATTGTATTTTTGCACATATGTTCTAAAAACAACATATATATTTAAAAAAACATAGTTGTTCTAAATAATTTGATAAGAAATTGAAAATACAAAATTTTTCTTTGAAGGTGTGCATGTATGTTCTTATAAGGCGTGCAACAACAATATTGCGGCCGTGTGTAAGGTTTTTGTGAAAGAAGAGGAAGAGTTCATGATGATACTGAAGAACATAGGTGGATTCTTACGATTATTGATGATTTTCATGTATTTTTTTTATTTTTAAAAGGCGTGCATGTATGTTTTTGGTGGTTCTGTCAGTTCTCGCACTAAGAATGGTTCTGAAAAGAAAGTCTCCCTATATATATATATATATATATATATATATATATATATATATATATATATATATATATATATATATACATAAAATCATTATTGATATATACACAAGTCATTTTAGTTCCATGAAGCTTAGAACGCAATAATATTCCATAATTATTGTAATGCATTGCCATCTATTTACACTGTATGGGTGTAAAACAACGTAGCCCCACTATTATATGACTTGTATTCACATGTTTACTGTAAACCTAGGAATTTCACTCAACCATTGTGTTTGACATTTAGCGATTGTTTATCTCATGTATTGAGCACACAATGCCACGGAGTGGCACATGACATGAAGATGGCTAAACAGTTATCATTCAAAACTTTGAGTTTTTTCTTTTTTAGTTTTGGGACCTGTCTTAGTAAAAACTTTGATGAATAAAACTGAATGATTAATAAATTTCCAAAAAACGTCTCTTATGATTCGTTTTGTTAGGATGGAGTGTGGGAATAGGGGTTTGGTGAGGACCTATGATTATGACTGTTGTACTATGAAATAATACCCCAGATTAGCTTCCGCTGCTATATTTGTAAAAATGGGGGTGTTATAGATTGGTATCAAGAGCCACGGTTATAGAGAACAAGGTTGAAACCTTAACTATAACTACTTTTCTTTTTCCATCCAAGAAAGTCCTCCGTGCCACTATATCTCCCGAATAGTATGTAAAAGTACATAACTATTATACTCTTAAATAAATAACTTATGTTATTTACCGCTGGGTTGAAATAAAGAAAGTCGTCTCCCAACCACCCTACTTCTGGTATTGAGGATGCTTTTTCCTCTAACTTTCTGGACTTTATCCCGGCTTTCCCGGACTATGTCCCAGCTTCACCAGGAAAAACTTATTCTAGCTCTTCAAATAACTCATTTGGTGTAGTTCCAATAGCTTCACAAACTCATTCACTTTTTTATGATGACCCCTTCATGAAGGTCATGCAAGCATATTATGCTAAAGAATCACCTATTCCACCACCAACTATTGTTCCTCCATCTTCACCAATGTTTAATCCTCAACAATTCTTTCTTCCTAAGGAATTATTGCCATTTAAGAAACGAGGTCGTGATCGATCATCCTCCTCTACTTCTGCCCTACCTCAAGAATTGGAGATGGGAGAAAGCTCTCCTAAAACAAGTGTGGAACGTCACGAGGAGCAAATTAAGGAAATTATGAATCACCTAGATGAACTCTCTCTCGACCACATTGAACACATAGAAGACAAAATAGAAGGTCTCAAAAATGGCCGGGTGATCATACAACAAGATTTCGACAATTTGGAAGCTGAACTCCAAAAGGCTCGTGCTCAAATTGCTAAACTTCAAAGAAAGCAATTGGGAAATAACAACAAGATTGCTCTGGCTTGCTTCAGGATTGCTAATCTAGAACAAATTGTCGAGGAAATCTAAGTTCGTCACCAAGCGGATAAGAAAAGTCTTCTGGATGCAATCTATAAACACAAGATCAGCCAGAAAGGACCATCGAACTACTAGATTAGACTTTAGTTATAGCTTTTGTTAGAACCTAGCCACAGGATGTGTGGTATAAATA
The DNA here is from genome assembly GCA_026074375.1 of Tanacetum coccineum. Classification (NCBI taxonomy): domain Eukaryota; kingdom Viridiplantae; phylum Streptophyta; class Magnoliopsida; order Asterales; family Asteraceae; genus Tanacetum; species Tanacetum coccineum. Next base: position 11,316 of record BQNB010133634.1, read on the forward strand.
ACAACACTTGTCAAATTTTGACTGTGTACAGTACAAAGGCAAGTTGTTCATGATATAATACAATGGCAATCCCGTTATACCTTGTTGTTTCATAATACCGACTTATCCATCCTAAAACAATTTCTCTTATATCATCATCTCCGTCGTCATCATTATGAATCATACCGTGACTTCTAATATTTCTGATACTTGTTAGAATTCATATCAAATAAGTATCTATGATTTCAATATCACTATTGTTAAAAATGCTTAAAGTTCAAAAATAAGCATTGCATTTTAAAGACTTGTGATATCATTCTTATTACGTGTTATCTTATGTTGATAGAATGCCTCCCAAAAGGACGTCAACATCTGAAGCACCAGCCATGACTTAAGCTGCCATCAGGAAACTAGTTGGTGACAGTGTTACCGCAGCCCTAGAAGCACAAGCTGCAATAATGGCAAATGCTGACAATACCAATAGGAACCCTGGAGAAAGAGAAGCTCCTGTACCAAGACAGCGTAGCTACAAAGAGTTCATGAGCTGCCAACCTTTCAATTTTAAAGGTTCAGAAGGAGTTGTTGGTCTCATCTGTTGGTTTGAGCGAACTGAATCAGTATTTTCCAGTAGCAACTGTACCGAAGACTGCAAGGTGAAGTTTGCTACTGGTACTTTAACTGAAGAAGCTCTATCTTGGTGGAATTCTTTTGCCCAACCCATTGGGATAGAATAAGCTTACAAGATTACCTGGGTTGAATTCAAGAAGCTTTTGATAAAGAAGTATTGTCCCTGAACTTAGGTCCAAAAGATGGAAGACGAATTTTACCATTTGATTGTGAAGGGGAATGATCTCAAGACATATGTAAGAAGATTCCAGGAATTAGCAACCTTATGTCCCACTATGGTGCCAGATTCTAAGAAAATGATGGAAGTTTTCATCGGAGGATTGCCTCAAAGTATTGAAGGGAATGTTACCGCCTCTAAACCTCAAACTCTAGAGGAAGTCATTAACATAGCCCAGAGGCTAATGGATCAGGTAACAAAGCACTCTTCAGTACAAGTATCAAGTGATCACAAACGAAAGTTTAACGACAGAAGAACTTTCAACAACAACAACTACCGCAATGATAATAACAACAACTATCGTAACACCAACACCAATAACCGCTACAATAATCACCGACCACAATAGAACAGAAGACATGAAACCTTCAGGGCTTATACTCCAGCTGAAAACAATAGGTATACTGGAAACCGTCCCTAGTGTAAGAAATGCACTCTGCATCACACAGGACCTTGCACTGCCAAGTGTAATACTTGCAACAAGGTGGGTCATCTGACCAAGAACTGCAGAAACAAAGGGCCAGCCACTGGAAGTAATCTGCTAGCAGTGACAGTTACTTTTCATGCCTGTGGAGAGAAAGGGCATTATGCAAATCAGTGCCGAAGGACCACCAACAACAATGCCTAAGGAAGAGCTTACATGCTAAGAGATAGGAATGCTCACCAAAACCCGAATGTAGTCACGGGTATGTTTCTTCTAAACCAACATTTAGCTAGAGTATTATTTGATTCTGGAGCCGATAAAAGCTTCGTATCCATATCTCTTGCCTCTATGCTAAATATTCCACCCATTACAATTGATACCTTTTACAATATCGAAATGGCTGACGGAAACCTAGTAAGCACAAACACTGTTATTCAGGGTGCAACTCTGACCTTGTTAAACCAACCTTTCAAAATTGATCTTATGCCGATCAAACTCGATAGTTTTGACGTCGTCATTGGTATGGATTGGTTATCCAAGTATCATGCTAGGATTATCTGTGACGAGAAAGTCGTCCACATCCCAATCAACGGTGAAACTTTAATCATCCGAGGTAACCGAAGTAAAACTCAACTAAGCCTCATATCCTGTATAAAAACCGAAAGGTATATATCCAGGGGATGTCAAGTTTTCGTAGCCCAAATAATGGAAAAGAAGTCGGACGAGAAACGACTAGAAGACATACCGGTAGTCAGAGAATTCCCGGAAGTTTTTCCTGAAGATCTACCTGGCCTTCCTCTCGTTCGTCAAGTAGAATTTCAAATCAATCTAATTCCAGGAGCGACACCTGTAGCCCGAGCACCTTATAGATTAGCTCCTTCAGAAATGCAGGAACTATCTAACCAACTTCAAGAGTTGGCAGACCGAGGTTTTATTCGACCAAGTACTTCACCTTGGGGAGCTCCTGTCTTATTTGTTAAAAAGAAAGACGGATCTTTCAGAATGTGTATCAATTACCGGGAGTTGAATAAACTTACCGTAAAGAATCGTTACCCATTACCCAGGATCGATGACTTATTTGACCAACTTCAAGGTTCGAGTGTTTACTCAAAGATCGACTTGAGATCAGGTTATCATCAACTGAGAGTCAAGGATGAAGATATTCCCAAGACTGCTTTCAGAACAAGATACGGACATTATGAATTTCAAGTGATGCCATTTGGTTTAACTAATGCACCTGCTGTATTCATGGATCTCATGAATCGTGTGTGTAAACCATACTTGGATAAATTTGTGATAGTGTTCATCGATGATATTCTTATCTACTCTCGTAACAAAGAAGAGCACGCAAATCATCTGAGAATAATCCTAGAATTACTCAAGAAAGAGAAGTTGTATGCCAAGTTCTCCAAGTGTGATTTCTAGATTCATATCGTGCAATTTCTTGGACACTTAATTGATAGTCAAGGACTTCATGTTGACCCCGCCAAGATTGAAGCAGTTAAGAATTGGGCATCTCCTACTACACCCACAGAAATACGTCAATTCTTAGGACTTTCCGGCTACTACCGGAGATTCATCGAAGGTTTTTCGAAGATTGCAAAGTCTTTGACTGAATTAACCCAGAAAAACAAGAAGTATATCTGGGGCGAAGATCAAGAGTCGGCTTTCCAATTACTAAAACAGAAGCTTTGTGAAGCTCCAATCTTAGCATTACCAGAAGGAAACGATGATTTTGTTGTTTACTGTGATGCATCCCATCAAGGTCTGGGAGCGGTGTTAATGCAAAGAGAGAAAGTTATTGCATATGCATCCCGACAACTCAAACCTCATGAAGAAAACTATACCACTCATGATCTCGAATTAGGAGCAGTTGTGTTCGCTCTTAAAATTTGGAGACACTACCTATACGGTACAAAGTGTACTGTGTTCACTGATCATAAAAGTCTTCAGCATATCCTTGATCAGAAAGAGTTGAACATGAGACAACGCCGTTGGTTAGAATTGCTTTGTAGTATTTTACGATTATGAAAATTCGCGTACTCATGGAAAGGGAAAATGTTGTAGCAGATGCCTTATGCGGAAGGGATTGAAGCAAACACTCCGGGTTAGATCTTTAGTATGACCATTATCCAAACTTACCCTAACAAATTCTCAAAGCTCACTGAAGCACTTAAACAATAATACATCATAGGATGAAAAAATTACGAGGAATGACAAATCATTTGAAATTCGTCCTGTTGGAACCGAGGTATCAAGAATCGAAGTTGGTTACCATCTTTGGTAATCTGAGAGTCTTGATCGGATGATGGTCACATAATCGAGTTATTCTATCACCAGGTTTGACAAGATATATCAGGATCTAATAGAAACTCTTTTGGTAGCTAAACATAAAGGCAATCATCGCTGAGGTATGTTGGAAATGTTTACATGTCCAGATTAAAGTAGAATGTCAGAAGTCATTCTGGCTTACGATACAACGGAGATTCCTATGTGGAAGTAGGAAAGAATAACGATGGATTTCATCACAAAACTACCCAAAACATCAAACGGACATGACACAATCTGGGTCATTGTCGATCGCCTTACCAAATCCGCACATTTCATCCCTACTCGAGAGACAGATAGTATGGAAACCCTTACAACATTGTACATAAAGGAAATAGTCTCCTGGCATGGAGTGCCAATATCTATCATCTCGGATCGTAACAGTCATTTTACGTCCAGATTCTGGCAATCATTACAAAGTGCTTTAGGTACTCAATTAGACATGAGTACAACATATCATCCCGAAACTGATGGGCAAAGTGAAAGGACCATCCAAACACTTGAAGACATGCTTCGAGCCTGTGTTATAGATTTTGGAAAAGGATGAGAAAAACACTTATCATTAGTAGATTTTTCTTACAATAACAGTTACCATGCCAGTATTAAGGCAGCACTATTTAAGGCACTTTATGGTTGAAAGTGCAGATCACCTGTTTGCTGGGCCGAAGTTGGAGATGTTCAACTTACGGGACCAGAAATAATCCATGAAACCACTGAAAAGATAGTGCAAATTCGACTTCAACTTGCAAAGATGCAAGAGATCGCGGACAGAGATGTTATGCTCCAATATAAGAACGAATGCCTTTAGAATTTTCATGAGTTGGAGATCGTTTTATTTTTAAAAGTGTTCCCTCGTATGGTGTCATCCGATTCGGAAAACGAGGAAAGCTTAACCCTCGGTATATTGGACCTGTCAAAATCCTTGAACGGATTGGCCCAATGGCATATAAACTTGAGCTTCCTAAAAAGATCAGTAATATCCACAGTACTTTCTACGTTTCTATTCTAAAGAAATACTTATCTTACAAATCCCTTGTCATTCCAATGAAAGAGTTTCAAATGTGTCAATCATCGTTGTGGAAGAACCAGTGGAGATCATGGATCGAGAAGTCAAGCAATTGAAACAATGTCGTATTCCTATAGTCAAAGTAAGATGGAACTCTAAAAGAGGACCAGCATTTACATGGGAACGCAAAGTTCAAATTCGTGCCAAGTATCCACATCTGTTTTAAACATCACTCCGACATCCAACTAAATCTCAGGACGAGATTTCTTTTAAGGGAGGGAGGGACTTATAACAACCGTAATTTTCATCAATGTAGAATTAATCCATCTATTAAATTTGATGCACTGTAAGTATCCTCATCTATTATATATAACTCTCCTTTTTACAGGGAAATTTTTTGCTTTTTCTCATTTTGCAAACGTAATATGAGAGAGCATCTCTAAGTAAAACGGAGCTCTCACAACCCTCTATAATATCATCTCTATCTATGTTTATATCATGGTTAAATCCTATATGTCAAGTCTATATCTTAATATCATTTTTACCAAGTACATTATTCATTTAACGTACTTTTCAAAACGTTATATCAAAACAAGCATTAAACGTTAACGTGAAATACTTTTTTGACAGTTACACATACATATCGTTGATGATAAAACTTTCTGTTTGTTTCCTTCAGATATACTCGCAATGCAATATGTATGAAGCGGGACAAAAGAAGGTGGCGTAAAAATATCTCATTGAGAAGGTAAACGACATTCACCATTGCTTCTATACAGTGATGACAAAATAGTTGCTTAATGGGTCAAGCTCGAGTATGGGTCAAACGGGTCACAAGCTAAACAAATTTGTTTCAAAAAAGTCTCAATGTCAAACGGGTTGGTTAGGTCAACAAGGGAAAATGGGTTGCATATCCTACCCAATGCCTTCGCTAAGGGTCGGTTACTCTACAGTTTTTCTATTCAATTTTCTAGGAGGAATTCTAAAATTATATTTGTCAATGAATGTATATATAAAAATAAAACTATTCTAGTTTTTTCTCTTTATTATGGTTGCGTTTTCCTACAAAAAACCTACAGTTCCCATACAAGTCCTACATCATGTATCAAGAATCGAAGTTGGTTACCACTCTTTGGTAATCTGAGAGACTTGATCATGCATGAGTCCCATAAATTGAAGTATTCCATTCACCTAGGTTCTGACAAGATGTATCAGGATCTAAAGAAACTCTATTGGTGGCCTAACATGAAGGCAATCATTGCTGAATATGTTGGCAAATGTTTGACATGTTCTAGAGTTAAAGCAGAATGTCAGAAGCCATCTGGCTTACTGGTACAACCAAAGATTCCTATGTGGAAGTGGGAGAGAATAACAATGGATTTCATCACAAAACTACCCAAAACCTCAAACGGACATGACACAATCTGGGTCATTGTCGATCGCCTTACCAAATCCGCACATTTCATCCCTACCCGAGAGACAGATAGTATGGAAACCCTTACAAGGTTATACATCAAAGAAATAGTCTCCCGGCATGGAGTGCCAATATCTATCATCTCGGATCGTGACAGTCATTTCACATCCAGATTCTGGCAATCATTACAGAGTGCTTTGGGTACTCAATTAGACATGAGTACGGCTTATCATCCTAAAATCGATGGACAAAGTGAAAGAACCATCCAAACACTCGAAGACATGCTTCGAGTCTGTGTTATAGATTTTGGAAAAGGATGTGAAAAACACTTACCATTAGTAGAATTTTCTTACAATAACAGTTACCATGCCAGTATTAAGGCAGCACCATTTGAGGCACTTTATGGTCGAAAGTGCAGATCACCTGTTTGCTGGGCCGAAGTTGGAGATGTTCAACTTACGGGACCAAAAATAATCCATGAAACCACTGAAAAGATAGTGAAAATTCGACAACGCTTGCAAGCTGCAAGAGATCGGCAAAGAAGTTACGCCAATGTAAGGCGAAAGCCTTTAGAATTTCAAGTTGGAGATCGTGTTATGTTAAAAGTGTCACCTCGTAAAGGTGTCATCCAATTCGGAAAATGAGGAAAGCTTAACCCTTGGTACATTGGACCTTTCAAAATCCTTGAACGGATTGGCCCAGTGGCATATAAACTTGAGCTTCCTGAAAAACTTAGAAATATTCACAGTACTTTCTATGTTTCTAATCTAAAGAAATGCTTATCTGACGAATCCCTTGTCATTCCAATGAAAGAGCTTCGACTCGATGACAAACTCAACTTTGTGGAAGAACCAGTGGAGATCATGGATCGCAAAGTCAAGCAACTGAAACAAAGTCGTATTCCTATAGTCAAAGTATGTCGGAACTCTAAAAGAGGATCAGAATTTACGTGGGAACGCGAAGTTCAAATTCGTGCCAAGTATCCACATCTGTTTTCAAACATCACTCCGGCATCCAATTAAATCTCGGGACGAGATTTCTTATAAAGGAGGGAGACTATAACAACCCGCAATTTTCATCAATGTAATTGTCCATCTATTGAATTAGATGCACTGTAATATCCAT
>BQNB010133636.1:5021-18435 GCA_026074375.1 Tanacetum coccineum
AAGTCTGTCTCCAAAGCTACAACTCTGTCAGACAATTTTGTAACCAAATCCATCAATTCATTGTGTTGCATTCTGCCCTCATCACTTCCAAGTGTGTGAACTCTTAGGAGAGGTGAATCATAGGGTATGGTAGGGGTCTTATCAATGTTACCACTGCCCTGTCATGCATCTATGCTAGAGACAGTAATGGTAGCCCCTCCATGTCTGATATCCACACCTGTGGATGCAGCCTCATCTGCTGCAGGGGTTTAAGTAGGAGATCTGGGCTGAGGAACCTTAGATTCATGTCTGGTTGGTATCTTAGAGGGTGATGAAAGTGGTGGTTGTGAGGTTGATGTAGCACCTGTGGGTGTGTGATGGGACTCAACTAGGACTGTTGATCCTTCACCCTAAACAATTGGGCCCTAAAAAAGCAGTGCAGGAAACAAGGGAATGTCCACCCTAGTATAACCCTTAGAAGCCCTCCTCATATTGCTAAAAAGTTTTTAAGTATGGGCAGGAGCAATATAAGTTCTTGTGTGAGGTAGAAGCAGTCTCTTGTGCTTGTTTAAAAAGATTTGTATAAACCTTAGATACATTAAAAATTTAGTCTTACTATCCAAGTTTTTTACCATGCCATCAAAAATCAATTTAGAAAAGTTAAAAGTCCTGTTTGTGGCCAAGCAAATGATAGCAGTTGCTATATTGCTACTAAATTGTTCCCAGGCAGTCTTCTTAGGACGTAAACAATGAAGGATGGTATGGATCAAGAATCTCCATTGAGGGGAAAAGTATCCCTTTTGGAAGGTCAACTTGTCAGAATTAGACACATACCCCATAAGAGCAAGTTGTTCAAAAATTTCAGTAGTAGGCAAAGTACTAATACCATCAGAGTCTTCTAACTTGAGATGCCTCCTAATAGATGCCTCAATAATAATCTTAACTTTCCCATCTATTGTAGCAGTTATTTGTATTTCTCCACTATCAAGTGTGCTTGCAGTAGCAGTTTGCCAAAACTGTTGGATAAGTGAAACATAGATAGTAGGATTTTCTGTAAGAGCATACCTTATGTGACTATGATTGAGAAAATCCACTATTTGATGAAATCCTTCACTTCCCTCTGATTTGTTCAAGTAAGCAACCATGTTGTGTGTATCACAGAACTCTAAATTCGCCATTGTTGATTGTGAAAAGGTTGATTGAGGTCTGGGTTAGGTTCAGTTGTGAGAGTATGTGTGTTTGGCAAAGTTAATTGAGATTTTATAGAGAGCACTTAAGGTTATGATTGGACCGACTGAATGAAATTGAATCTTTATCATGAAGAAATCTTATAAGTGAAAGAAAGATCAAGAATTATCCAAATTATAGACACCTATAAGCAAAATATTTGGCAGAAATATCTCAACGGCTATATTTAATTGCCAAAAATCTATTATGCCCTAAACAATACTAACAATATTATAGCAGTACTAAGTTTAGCCTAACAGTACTAAATAATGCCCAACAGTACTAAGTGATGCCTAGTAGTATTAACTTTTGAGATACCAATGTTAACTTCAATGTCGTTCCAAAAAGCATTTCCATCATCAATGTTGATTCTCACAAGCTCTCTTTCTGTTTTTATTCTCACTTTATCTCTTAATTATTTTTCTTACCAATACACTCTTTTTGTTTTTTTTGATGTCCTAAATCATGAGCCCTTTTAGTTAGTTTTGTACAAAGTTCCATTAATTCCTTTAGTTTCATACTGTCCTCCCCACTTCCAAGTATGTTAACTCTTGAGAGAGGTGGATCATTGGACTGTTTAGATGCAGCCTCAAACCTAATTTGAGCTTCTACATCCCCTAATATGGTATCTTGGCACCTGGGACCACTACCTGAACCAGTTCCCTGAGGAAAAGACTCATTAAGTATTGTCATGGATTGGGTCCTATTTATGGTACCAATCTCCTGCTCTGCTTCTAAGCTAGAAGCAGTAGTGGCAGCCCTTTCCATTCTGTCTTCCCACTCCATAATGACAGTCTTATTTGCTACAAGGGGAATAGGTCCACTAGACTAAGATCTCTCAGTGGCCCTTTTTGGCTTTCCTAAGTCTTTGAGTCTTTTTGGGTTAAAATAATGATGGAACAGTGATTGATTCAAGATTAGGTAGTGAAGTAGTTGTGGATGTATGTTAGGGTTCAGTAGGATTTCCTGACCCTTCACCCACTTCTGCTTGTTGTTATGCAGCTTGTCCATTCCAGTATAAACATCCTTTATGTGTCCATTTCATCTTCATATTAACATAATTAACCTCCCCTCAATCAATACTTCAGAGGTTAATCATTCCAACTCTACAATTGGTATCAGAGCCTCGTGGCTCTTGATCTAGGGCTTTGTTTAAGGTTTTGTTCGTATTTATTTTCTGTTTTTGGGTAAAAAGGTAATTTCGGTAAAACTAGGGTTTTCACAAACCGTAATTCATAAAAGCAGAAAAGCATGGTCTTCAGGTTCAAGATACAATGGGTTTGGTTATTCTATAATGTAAGGCTTCTTGAAGATCAGGCACATGATGATTGGTTTTGACAGCAAGGATGTGCGACAAACAAGGGTTTCACATTCATGCAATCCAACTCCACACTGTAATCTATACCAAATACCAAACCATAACACCATATAATCTCGTATTACAAAACATTTAAGATGTTATATCACTGAATATTCCAGAGTACCTTGTTACCTAGCAACTAGCAGTCAGCTCAACATATGTCAGCCTCAGTAGACGGTAAGTGGCAACAACAATTCTCTTTCTCGCTTGCGCACTTAGACAACGAATATTAATCTGCACAACCCTCCAAGGAACTTGACAGTAACTCTCACTTGTAACGTGCGACTTTTTTATCAGAGCTGGCGCTCATAGCATAGTCTTTTACTATCCCTCGTACTAGAATATACGGCGAGACATACAAATCAAAGCGAATGAATCTTAAGGCAATACCAAAGAACGTCCAATGTTACGAGTTGGACCATCTTAGGTATCCATAAAATATCCTTTTCATAAACCATGTCACAGTGTGATGCCTTACAGGTGACACTTAGAATCTGGAACATAATTATGCATGCATCACATGCAAACATAATGTCCCTAATCGAGAATGATTGTCAGTAAGTACACACATGCAATGATCCTAAATCATTGATTTGTAAAGATGAACTCAACATCATCACCAACGAAGAGTCCATTGAGCAAAAGCATTATTTCTGTATCCATGTGGAGTAATGGCGTTTGTCCATAACATCTAGTGAAACTAAACACGATCCTTAATATTTCAGCTACATATCATCTATCATATCCTGACCTTGATAAATATCCCGTTCTTCCATTCTTTGCGTTCATCTTCCAACTCCCTCTAAGAAGAAAGTAAGGTTCATCATCTATACAACTCCGATCTAAAAACATTTGTCATGACTATCAGTTTTTCGAAACTCAGTATCAAACAGCTATCTTCTTAGTACAACGCCAAACGATAATGTCATCACACATGAGACCTGTACAAGTCTAAACATGATGCCCCTTTTTGCTTAGCTATGATAAATCCAAAAGGTTCCTCGAGACATCTATCTTTCCTCTGATGAAACCAACAGAGGCATAAGTCTAACTCAAATACTGATTGGCCAAGGTTTCATACACAGCATGCGTTAGAGATAACGAAGCAAACAATAAAGAGCTTTCCTCTCACCCAACCTTGTAGACTTTGTCTGAGATAGTCAGGATACTTCTCAAACCCTAGAGGATTTTTCAACGACATATAAACCCCTCCTCTTACAATTGTATCATAAAGGAATAGCACATTTACACAAGCCATCGATATGCACTATAGGAAATCCTATATAACGGAACAGCATAGGCTCAAGAACCAAGACAAGCTCTTATATGCCTCAGATTCTCTGCTACAAACGCGGAGCAATAAACCTTCATCACAAGAGCTTCTATGTCCTTACACTTTACTTGATGTATAATCCCTGTGCGCGACCAGTCTTGCTTCTGTTTCTTGATTCTCTATGTCTTCTATTCGCATAATCATCTTTCTGTATCCTAAATATACACCAGATTGTACCAATTACGCACCTCTTCAACCCTTTGCATTTCGAGGCAATATATCCATCTACTGAATCCAAACCTTTAGATGATAGCTACTGAAACCTGTATAATCTCCGTGCGTCATAGCAGTTGCATTACTAATAACTTTACTACCCTAGCTGAAATCTACCCTTTAGACGCATATAGCAATCCTTTTGGGATCATTGCGAGTGATATCAAAGAACAACAAAAGCAAATAGAGCGAAGTAATGCAACGTCTTACATGAGTTTTCACCTTCATAAACACGCACTAAATAAACCTCGTTTGTTTACATAACTTGTAGTCTTTGGCATATCTGCTCAGTCGTCTGTCTTTCCTAACTATTTTTTACACTAAAAGACAATACACCATCCTTCACACACAATCACTTGAATTATCAAGTGAGATGATCTTTAGGATAGACTCCTTGGTAATTAGAGTAGAAAGACACTATGATATGTGGTAAGTAATGTTCGCCATGTATCCAATATATGTTTCATCAATCCGTAGAAGAATCATCATATGCTGGTTTCCAAGTGGAGTCACGTCAATATCAACTGTGTTGGCTTAGCAGTATTCATATGATATACTACCTAGTATTAGATTCACTAGCTAGTATTAATATATGCGGCTTCGCGAGCAGTAATAGACATCTGAGACCTGATTTTACTATGGCTTCCGTGCCGCATTGATATATATATTCCACTTTCTTTTCATCTTTATTTTTCGCGCTTTCAAGTCATCGTTCTTATCTCCAGCCACTAGAAGGTTGTAGTTCACCACTGCGCTAGTCATTCATTTTAAATAAAAATCAATAATAGTGAAACACATCTTTCCACAAGTGTGTCATTAAAATGTAGTCTTGGGCATAGATCCTGCTCCTAGTCTCTAGATTAGCTCCTGAACCATACTTTCCTTTTATACGACCCTAAGTCAAAAATCATTAGAGTTTGTTAACTTCAACAACAGGCACTACTGCATTTGATTCTGTTATAACCACATCAATGGATCAATACTACGCCACTACTTGGTCCATAGTCACTCTTGCAATAATAAGGCATTCTTAACCTCTCAAGCAAATTCTCTAAGATGACACTTCAAGGTTTTATCTTCATGCCAAACAGGTCACCACCTTTTCGTTATTTCAATGTTGCATACTCTAAAAGCCTACTATTCAATGAGTCACTGCCAACGAACGAGATCACACCATCACATACTTTCCATCAAACTGACTAAATATGATTCTCATATGTATATTAAGAATGGTAACATGACACACCTCGACAAAAAGATAACACGAAAATGGTCTCATCGAAGCTTATGAGAAGGTGTTTCACCCTCTAAAGACAGTTTCATAAGGGTCATTGCGTATTATGAGGCTTGGACTAAATGAATAACCCTACTTCTGCAAAGCCGAAGCAGATATTAACTGCATTCAGCGCCAACAATGCTAGTAAGTATAAACTTAGAGTCGACAGCATAACAGTGATCTCAATCTAATTCAAACAGCACTCAATTAGTGATCGCTATTTCTCATCTTCATCGTCCAGCAACTACCATGCTTTTTGCTGAGGAGTTCTAGCTTCAAGACACTAATGATCCCCCATCTTAATGCCTTTCTTTTCCGCGCAAAACTTACTCATCAACCTCTAATTATTTGAACTTCTGTTCCAGTTACGTCACCATCGCGTGATTACTCTTTACTTACTTATCAACTAGTAGACTTATTCTATCTGCAGTTACTACAACACAAGCTCTGAGAATCGCAGTCACTATGTTCATCCCTAGAAGATCTTATAAAAACAAACACGCAGGGGGGGGGGAAATGGGGTTGGGTACAGGAGGGAGCTTATGCCTCATTTAAAGACTTTGTAGTATACTAGATGGATGTGAAGAGTGCATTTTTGTATGGAAAGATTATTTTTGGATCTACTTAAAAGAAGTTATGCACTGAGTTTGAGAAATTGATGCACAAGAAGTTCCAGATGAGTTCTATGGGTGAGCTAACTTTCTTCTTAGGATTACAAGTGACACAGAAAGATGATGGGATTTTCATCAGTCAAGACAAGTATGTGGATGAAATTTTGAAGAAGTTTAGTTTTTCAACTGTAAAGACAGCAAGTACACTCATGGAGACTTCAAAGCCACTGCTCAAGGATGCAGAAGCTTAAGATGTTGATGTTCACTTATATAGATCAATGATTGGCTCATTGATATATTTAACATCTTCAAGGCCAGATATAATGTTTGCTGTATGTGCTTGTGCAAGATTCCAAGTTACACCTAAAGTTTCACATCTTCATGTTGTAAAAAGAATCTTCAGATACTTGAAAGGTCAACCTAAATTGGGCCTTTGGTATCCTAAGGACTCACCATTTGATTTGGAAGCTTATATTGATAGTGACTATGCTGGTGCAAGTTTAGACAGGAAATCCACAATAGGATGTTGTTAATTTCTTAGAAGCAGATTGATTTCATGGCAATGCAAGAAGCAAACTGTAGTTGCCAACTTTACTACTGAAGCAGAATATGTGGCTGCTGCTAGTTGCTGTGGACAAGTACTCTGGATTCAAAATCAAATGCTGGATTATGGATACAATTTCATGAATACAAATATTTTTACTAACAATGAAAGCACCATCTGTATAGTTAAGAATCTAGTATTCCACTCAAAGATAAAACACATTGAGATTAGGCATCACTTTATTTGCGATTCCAATGAGATGAAGCTTATTCAGATGATAAAGATTCATACAGATCAGAATGTTGCAGATTTGCTTACAAAAGCATTTGATGTTAGCAGATTTCAATATCTGATTGCAAGTATTGGAATGCTTAACCTCTGATGTATTGTTTGAGGGGAGGTTAATTATGTTAATATGTAGTGGATTATACACAAATGATGCTTGAAATGGAATGGAACAGCAGCCAATTATGAAATTCAAGTTAGTGTTGTTGGACTAACTTTCTACTGGTAAGTATAATTAGTGCTGCTAGTTATACTTAATACTGCTATGTTAATGTTGTTAGTTATACTTACTACTGTAACTCCTTGACAAAGTACACATCCTTAAAATCAAGCTTACTAGTTTTAAGAGTTCCTTTACCAGTAATTTTCCCTCCTTTGGCTCCTCCCCTAAAGGTAACATATCCTTCATCAAATTCCTTAAAGTCTAAGAGATTGGACATGTTCCCTCTCATGTGCCTTGAGCATCCACTGTTAACATAGCTTTGATCTTCTTTTTGTGGATGACCCTGCACATAAAAATAAGGAAATTAGTTTCCTTTGGGGACCCAAGCCATCACTGACTTAGATCTGTCGCGTGCATCAACATAATTATGTCTCTTCAAAGTAATTGATGCACTATTAAGTTTGGTAGGTCTCCAAACCCAACATGCTGAGGCCTTAACATCATTAACCTGATTTGCCCTTACATCATTAACTACTGCTGAATTTGGCCTAGCAGTATTAATTGCTTTTGGCCTAACAGTATAAAATTTTCCCTTAGTAGTATTAACTTTTTGACTAAAATTTTTGTTAGTTAATGTTGTTCTTATTTGATAGGGTCTTTTTACAGTTGATTATGTTGATTTAAAAAAGCGTGAAATTGGTCTAGCACTATAAATTGTAGTTTTGGGATGAACAATATTAACAGGCCTAACAGTATTAAGAGATCTTAGGCCAGTTTTCATTAAAACTGCTTTTGGAAACATGTTCCTATGAGCACTAGGGTGAGCCTTTTTAGCAAAATAATTGTAATTCACCCTTGTATAATTATTCCCAGATACCACCCTTTCTCTTTGATAGTAATTACAGTCAGCCTGCACATGGTCAAAACTTACACAGACAAAACAAGCTTTATTGTACATCACAAAGCTCACTCCTAGACTGTTGGGGACTATTATCTGATTATTTCTATTTCTTTATTACCATAGTACTTTTGACCTATACATTTTAGCATACTTTATACTGTTCCTGAACTGGTTTTTCTTGTTGTTTAGGTCTAGCAAATTCTATCTTAGCAAAAGTAGAAAAAATAGTTTTCTTCTCTAATTTATCATCTGACACCAACTCCTTAACCAATGGGGCATTAGCATATTCCCTAACCACATTAGAAATAGCTTCATCAACACTCTTAATAGTCTTAGGTCCATAGCCTTCAAACTCAAGCTGTTGGAACTCCTCTAGACCAAAGTAGGACAAATCAAGATTTAGGGGTGAAAATAACCCTGTATGGGGATGTGGAACAACATTATAGCTTAATTTGGCTAGACTCTTAAAAGCATTATCAAAATTTTCAATTTTAAGTTGATTGCTTTCCTTTTCTTGCTTAAGCTTTTCTAACTGACTTTTAAGTATGCTATTTTCTGAGTCGTTATATGAGATATCTCTTTTAAGAACAACAAGTTGCTCACAAAAAAATAACCTCATTCTTTTTTATAAAAGACACGTTGCTCTTCTATAGATGCTAACCCTCTTTTATAAGTAGCTAAATTGAACTCAGATTTAAACTCTATTCTTAAATCATCAAGTTAAGTTTTAAGAGTTTTCAAACTTTCTAGACGAGTTTTTGAACAAGTTTTCTTGTCAATTATGTACCTTAAGTCTCAAAAGGCCATAAGAGGCCATGTTTGTATGGACTTCAATAGCTCAAGTCAAAACGCATACACCACCATCAATAGACACCATAGCTTTGGAAGAAGTTTCTTCCACATTTACAGTCCTTTTAGAGCAGTCTTGATTCTTGCTCTTGCTATCTTGCTTCCTAGGTCCTTTGCATTCCCTTGCAAAGTGTCCCATCTTGTTGCAGTTGAAATACTCCACCTTGTACTTGTCATATCCAGCCGTGTCACTCCCATTGATAGTGATCTTTCTACTAGTTTTCTGGAAAAACCTTCTTTTCCTCATGCTCAGCAATGTTAACTGCCACTTTAAATCTATCTCTTCTATGTCATCTTCATGGATTTATTTAGGGTCCTCATTTCTAGTAATCTTCACTGGATTGTTCCAGGGCCTCATGCTACAAGATGTGACTCGTTTGGTTGATGGCCAAAAATGCATAAACAAGTCGCATCACTTAAGTATTAGTACTACTTGAGTACTAGCACGTAGTGCTAAACTTGGTGCTAGTAGTGCTAACTTGAAATGATATCATTAATAGCTGCATAAGGGTATTAACTTTCATTAGTTAATGCGAGAGATGATACAAAGGCCCCTTGTTTCTGAGAACTTGAGCTTGAGCTTGAGTTTTGCAGTTCCTTAACCTCTATGATTTTTATCTGGAAATTGTTGTGGAGATCATCAAAGCTCATTTATGTCTAGATAGGTTTATTCCTACCAGACATAATCATGAGTAATTCCAACTCCGAAAGCAGACTCTCAAAATTTCAAATGAGATCTTCTGGTGAATATTTTCACACATGATAGCCTGTTAATCTTACAATCTCTGATGACCTATTAAAAATAGAGATCAAGAGATATGTGCCTTGGTGCACTAAGTTCTCATTACATTTTATTCAGAAGAGTCTTCTGAGTTTTCTTTGTGTCATCAATACCACACAAATCTTGTTTTGTATAGCAGAAACAAAGTCTTGGCTTCTTTGTACTGATTAAATGGTCAGTAGTGTTCATTTGGATAGTGCCATCAGTACATGCTTCTTGCCTTTACATATTCTTCTTTTGAGTTCTTTTCATCAGCTGTTACTGGATCCTAATTCCGGTACTAGTGTGGATTGAGGGTACCTTCAGCATTTTGCTTGTTGTTTGAGCTGCTGTAGGCGGGGGGGTTTGGTTTGTCAGAGTTTCATTGTTTATGACATCCCATAGAGCATAGTCTTGTACTTGAAAGTATTGCTCAATTCTTAGCTTTTACATATCATATTCACCTTGTTTGAGAAGGGGCAACTTTGCAGTAGTATTAGTTTGGGCAGTTTCTAGATCCATCTCTTCTTTGTGAGTAAAGTGATCTTCTTGTTAGTTTCTTCTAGATCAAAGTTTCAGAACACAAGCTCTGATACCACTTGTTGATCCCAATCTAAGATCTATTCCTTAGCTTGTAAAGATTAAGTTACTTTGGATAAATCCAAAACAACTATAGTAGAAACTTTGTGAATATTAAAGAGTATGCGGAATCTACTCTTTAATACTTAGAAGAAAATCAATGAAACAGTAAACTTTAAGAACAATGATATAACTGAAAAGCTCCAATATTATTATTATGAATAATACGAGTACTTTGTGTAGTAATATGGTTTACAACCTTGAAGCTATTACTATTGTGCATGCAACTCTATGTATTCTACCTAACATCATAACCTAGGATCTCCTTTTATACACCAATGAGTCCTTTACAAGATAACTACAAATCTTCCATAATTCTAATCTTATACGCATATCTTTCTAACAAAATAGAATATACACTGAATAAGTCAATACACATCACTTCACACGTCTTTATCACTTTAGCAGTCTTAAGTCTTCATGCAGCAGTGTTAATTCCTTCAGTAGTGTTAAGTTAGTACTGTCAATACTAACTTTCTTCTAGCAGTACTAACTAGTTAGTACTGGCAGTTGTAATCTTGAGCAGTACAAAGTCTTTGGCTTGGCAGTACTAAGTGTAAAGACCTTTAATTCCCAACAAAAAGCACTTACATTATGTAAAAAGAATCTTTAAATAACTAAGAGGAACCGTTAATAGGGGACTCTGGTATCCAAAGGATTATTCTATTGCTCTAACAGCTTATGCAGACGTTGATCATGCGGGTTGCCAAGATACTAGACGAAGTACATCTGGATGTATCCAATTATTAGGAGACAGACTTGTTAGCTGGTCATCAAAAATGCATAAAAGCGCCGCGATATCCAGTATAGAAGCTGAATATATAGCCTTTTTAGGCTGTTGTACTCAAGTCCTTTGGATGAGATTGCAGCTTACCGACTATGGCCTTGGATTCAATAAAAAATTCCAATGTATTGTGATAACAAAAGCGCTATTGCCTTATGCTGCAACAATGTTCAACATTCTCGATCAAAACATATTGACATTAGATTCCACTTCATAAAAGAGCAAGTTGAGAACGAAGTAGTAGAGCTTTATTTTGTCAATACGGAATATCAGCTGGCGGACATCTTCACTAAAGCCCTTGGTGAGAAGAATTGGAATTCTCATCTCAACAAGTGGGAATGCGAAGTTTTACGCGTTAGAACCCTGAAACAATGGCAATGAAGCTGAAAGAATAGTGGTGGTACTATTCAAATATCCTGTATATAATTTGTATATAAATATATTACACACAGATAACCAAAAAGATTTTTCATTTTTGAAAACTTTATAAAAACAAAATATAAAATATAAAATCCTTAAAACCAAAGAAAAAATTAAAAAATGAGAAAAATATAAAATGAGGTAATAATGGCATGTCTTTTGAAAATCGATAACATTTACGGTCTTAGAAATGTCATTTAATAATGATACGAGGCTGTAAATTTAAGTTCGAGCAGAAGTTCAAATGTTTTCAAAACATTCCAAATGGCTTGCTATTATTTTAGATGGCAACCCGGTCATCATCTTAAAGGCAAGTATTTCAAAAAGAAAACTTGACCTCATAACGGGAATTTTATTCTCAGGCATGGTCTACTTTATGACCATGCAAAGGCTTGTGTTTATTTTGCAACACAACCCATGCTTCCTATATCAAATAAGTGTACGTGTCAGTGCATTTATTTGTCAAAATAAGAAATTTTTTATTTTTATTGGTAAAAAGTTATCTTCATAATGAATCAGTGTTTTTAGTAATCACAAAAAGATTTTTTAAAGAAAATTCGACCACTCAAACAATGACAACATCTCTTTAAATAGAAAACGGGTCATTAGTTGAGGGGGAGAATGTGTCAACAAATAATATTTTAAAACGGTCTTTCAAAATAAGTCACAGAATAAACGGATAAAGTTTTTGATAATGACGTATAACAATTTCAAGGGGAGTTAATTTATATAAACTACAAGAGCTTTAGCTGTTGTTTGTTTCAAACTTTAGGGACTTATTTGTACTTTGAGACTTAGTGAATTCAGGCTTTAAACAACAAACGATCAATATTGCCAACACCTCATAGTTTGTAAAAGACTTAGGAATGCTTAGAAATACTTTCATAGTTTTAAATTCCTTGAAGTTGATTCTCACGGGATAGATTTAAGCTTATCAATTCTTCGAACACGATCTGTAGTATATTTGCGTACTAGGTTTTGCAGATTCCAAGGTATCAAAACCAGCAAGGGGGAAGGAATAGATATACAAGAAAGATAATGAGTACACGTGATAGAGTCCATAGCCTTCTTTGATTTTAGGCCATTCCGGGAAGACGAATGTCATAACCGCAGAGAAAATCAGTGTTTTAACTTGTTACTTTCGGGTGCACTATTTCATCCACATGGGGGAAGAGATATCTTGTTATTTCAAGTATGCATCATTTAAGATACTAGGGGGAAGTGTTGTGAGAATAATTATTTAAAACGTGAGAAGAGTTCTTTCTGATTCAATTAATGTTTTACCCGACCAGTCAATCTCTAAGCTTATTCTTAAAAGAAGTAGATATATTTAATAGAAGAGGTACACAAAGGTATGATGATTCCTTTAGATTGTCAGTATCCTGTAGGAAGAAATGTCTACATCCGAGACTTAGTTGACTTTGGAGTTATCATTTCGACTATTTAGAGGGAATAATTGTGACATCCTAGACTTAGTTGACTTTGGTGTTTCAATTTATATCATCACTATCCTGAAGAGAGAAATGCGCTCATCCGAGACTTAATTGACTTTGGTGTTGCGGTATCAAATTCTTGAAAGGGTTAATTTTGTGTTTCGGATAACTGGGCTTTATACATTAAGACTGCTTGATGCGGCTTGCAAGAAAGTTATGAATCTACTCAAGAAAGGATTGCTGATTTAGAGGGAAGCTAAGATAACTTCTTAAGAGAGACTACGGGGAAGACCTACGGCTGCTACAAAGAACCATATGATTCTATCATATGATGTTCTCATCATTCAGGTCAAACCTCGTACATAATAATCTTGTGAATATATAAATGTGTATCATAGACTTAAAAAATTAGGCATATATAGTGTTTGAGTATGAATTTTCAAAAATTTCTTAGTAAACTCAAAATTTTTCAAATTAACATACTCAAACACCATATAATACCCTCATAATTTGAGGGGAGCATAAAAAATGTTCCTATTGCGGCTTGTTAATAATCGAACATTCTTTCCCCGAAAGCAGTTATATTTGAATTAATTGATATCCAAAATATCAAGAGATTTAATATTTTTGATAAGGG
>BQNB010133637.1:0-18435 GCA_026074375.1 Tanacetum coccineum
GTGTTCTTGTTCTTTATATTCCGCTGTGCTTATCAATCATTGTTATATTACCCTAGTTGAGTCCAGATCTTGGATTTCACACACAAAACTGATTCATGTCATTATTTTTAAACTCAATTCCATTGTCACATCTGATGATTTTAACCTTATGATTTATTTGGTTTTCTATGCCAATTATAAAGGTTTTAAGGATCCCACTAGTCTCATCTTTAGTGGACAAAAAGAAAACCTAACTAAACCTACTATAGTCATCCATGACAACAAGGCAATATATCTTGTGATTGATACTCCTTACAGATGTTGGCCCAAATAAGTCCATATACAAAATTTGTAAGGGTCGGCTGATAGAGCTCATAAGTTTGGTCTTACAAGAGTCTTTGTAAGGGTTGGCTGATAGAGCTCACAAGCTTGGTCTTACAAGAGGCTTTGTGTTGTTTTCTATTCTGACAAGCAACACAAGTATGGTCATTTTCAAAAAGCTTTGAAGGCAAACCTCTAACAAGGTTTCCCCTCACAAGTTTGTTCATAGTTTTAAAGTTTATATGACCAAGCCTCCTATGCCATAAATTAGACTCATCAATTGTAGCCTTTGCAAATAAACAAGTCAAACCTCCTGAAGGAACAACATTCTTTAGATCAAAACTGTACATGTTGTTCTGTCTAGGAACTTTAAGCAAGACTTGACTTTCATCAAGTAGCTTAAAGTCAGGAGATAGAACAAGACATTCAGTCTCAGTGAAAAGAACACTGTTTTTCTTGTCACACATTTATGAGACAGAGAAAAGATTAAACTTAAGTTCCTTTACAAAGTATTCATCTTCAAAGTTTAATTTCCCAGTCTTAATTTTACATTTTCTAGTAATTTTACCTCCTTTAAGACTTCCTCCAAATGCAACAAATCTACCATCAATCTCTTGATAATGTGTAAGAAAGGACTTGTTTCTAGTCAAATGCCTAGAGCATCCACTATCAAAAATCCCTTGATCCTGTAAAGTATATTGTAGATTACCCTGTACTCAAAATGAGAGAATTAGTTTCTCTTGGGGACCCAAGCCATTACTGACTTGAGTCTGCCTTATAGATCAACATAGTCAAATCTTTTAAGCATGTATGATCCACTATCTTTGGAGGTATGGTCATTAACATTTCCTGTTGGTCTCTAAATCCAGCATGCTGAGGACTTAACAGCATTTTTCCCATTTCCCTTAGCAACACTAACTACGGCTTTTGGCCCAGCAGTAGTTACATTGTTAACCCTAGCATTATTAACTTTTTCATTAAACTTATTGGTTTTAGCTGCTGATTTTTGGTTAAAAGCCATTTTTACAGGTGAATGTGCTTTAAAATAAGAATATGTTGTGGGTAATGCATCATTCACTTTTGGTTTAGGGGCAGCAATATTAACAAGCATGGCAGTACTAATTGATGTTGCTGTTCTTGGAGAGCTTTGCTTAGCAGTATTAACTGGTACTTGTCCTAACTTTGTTACAACTGCTGTTGGAACAAAATTCCTTTTAGGATGTGGGTGAGTAAATTTATTTTGGCGGTTCACTCTCTGACCATTGTTCCATACTAGTCTAATTTCCCTTTGACCAGTAACCCTTCCCTTATTATTCAACACTGGTTTTCTACCATTTTCTTATCATGAAAATCACAGTCTTTGATTAAATGATTAAAACTCCCACAAACAAAACAAGCTTTCTTTATAAACCCAAAACCATTCCCTAGTTTCTAAGTCATCATTTCATTCCAGTTTCTTCTATTACCCCTAGGACTTTGACTTTTCCTGGGATACTCTACTTGATTATGTGTGTTTTCCTTATTAACAGATTTCACATTCTCATCAGATTTGACAAAATTGATTTTTGTAACCTTTAGTTTTGACTGATCAGATTTAGGTCTAAACACACTATCATTATCACCATCAGTGTCTTAATCTTCAATGATAGGAGTATTAGGCATAACAGTTTTAGGTTTTTCCAAATTATCCTTACTAGTTTTTGATGCAGTAGTAATAGTTTCACTCACTTTAGTCTTATATACATAATCATCTAACCCAACAAAGGATAAGTCAGGTCTTGAGGGCATGTAGTTCCCAGTGTAGGGAGGGGGAACTGTATGAAACCCTTCACCTGATTTGAATCTATCATTTATGTAGAATACAAGTAATCTTTGATCTATGAACCAAAAACTAGAGAGAGAAAGTAGGAGGAATGATGTATTTTTCTAGTGAGAGAAAGTAGAGAACATGAAATACATTAAGTGAAAAAAATGAGACATACAACCAACCAACCAACCACCTCTCCAAAGCATGGAGAGGTGTATTTATACCCTAATAAGGCCGACCATGGATGGGCTTACATGAGCTTTTCCTAACTTGGCCTATTAAGGTTCCAAAAATAACTAAATGAGCTAACGACTGTTATCTATAGAGTGATCGACACTTTCCTAGGAATTTCGTATTCCTAACAATCTCCCCCTAAAGGAGGTCACTCCATTTAAAAAAAACTTAAACCTAACATACTATGCTTTATCATTAGTCTTGAGCTTGTTTAACTTCAATCATTAACTTGTGATTTGATGTAGTGATCATTGACTTTAGGTTTGAGCTTGTTCCTTTATCTTGACTTGTAAGTGAAAATTTGATCTTGAACACCTTGAGATCATCAACCAAGCAAAATCTCGTTTCACCATCTTGTAAACTTTGCCATCTTGTGAACTTGTGACTTCTGGGCCGACATGCTCATACCTTTCTTGATTCGTTGACTTGAAAAGCTTTAATGTAGCATCTTTCTTGAAATTCTTTAACTATAACACATCTTCACTTTGAGAAAGATGTTCGGTATCAGAGTGATGGAAACTTCTTTGAAATTCATTAACTTTAATACTTCGTCACTTCATGAAAGACGTATGGTATCAGAGTAGCGGAAGTCTTAAAACATGTACTTGAGCTTTCATGATGTCTTTATGTTTGTCGGTCGGGTATGAGCATGTGGCTATGAATCATGACTCATCGGGAATCAGCTGCACTAATCGTTGGGAGTACCTGCAGGTTTAGTTTAGTGATAATCAACAGATATGGATGAAAGTGTCTTTGTCACTTTGTCAAATACGGTTGCAATAACCATGGTTCCCAGTTGATCAGTATAAATATTGCCTGTGATTAGGTATAATTCCGAAGAATCTCCTTGACAGGGTTTCACAGCTGCACTAGCCTTCTCATTACCGAAGCGTCTCAAAGCAGACAACACGGTATGAGTGAACCAGCAAGACGAAGTCTCACCGATTGAATAGAAAATCGATTGAAAAATCAATTGAACGTGTCACTGCAACTGTGGTTTCAACTTTAGTCGAGCACATCGCGACGTGATTTAATCATTTCAAAATCATTATCACAATCGTCATTAATAACCTGAAACAAGTTTGATTCTTATAGAATCGCACCTCGTTTCTTTCACAGTTCGTCAAAAGTTTGATTTGTACAAAGAATCGACACAAGTCACACTACCATGAGCTACGCTGATGATGGCTCACATGAGATTTCCATCTTCATTGTGGAATGATACTCACATCTGATGTTCAAGACAAAATCACAAGGATATGCCTAGAACCTTTATATATTTCTTGTTTACACACAACATTGTGTGAGATGCAGCATAATGTGACAAGGTCCCCTAATGAGAAATTTATGGATGATCTCTTTTGGCTCTAGACTCAATAGGCGCGCTTTTGCGTTTTAGTGATCGAAGGCAGAGCAGACTGCCACCTTTTCAATAATCGAACTAAGCTACGAGTGAGAAAGTGCATAGCAATGCGTGTAATCTACTGTGAAAATACACAAGAGTCTGTTGAGAGACCTTGAGTGGCTAGGGAGGGTTGTGCATAGCATCACTGGGTCCATGACTGTATTCAATGTCAGACAACAACTTAGTATTTATGACAGTTTATGTATTGACCCGGTTTCTACCTAACTGTATGGAGGGCTTCTTTCTTTACACCCTTTATCCTTACATTTCTTTTTCATTCTTTAACCCCTTCAATGCTTACCGAGACTTCATGATCACACCAGAGTGTTGGGTTTGTTCTTCAGTAGTTAGGCTCCATCATAGTCCCGCATTTATTCCCGATTCTTACTTTTTCTCCTTTTGTATAATACCTAAGGACTTCTACACTAACTAGTAGATATCCCTAGGTAGATCCCTCCAGTTCTGGCTGGATCATGGTATTTGAATACCTATGCCTAACCGCCTTATAACTCCATAAATGTAAGTACATGATCGGTCTTTTGGGTATTTCATCACAATTCTTCCAAAATCATTGAAAAGTTCAATCAAAGTATTTGATATAAATATCAAAAGATTTACACTTTGAGAGTTTTTCATTATCACTAAAAGCTCCCCCTTAACATGTGCACCGTAATCGTAGTACATGCTAAGCGTGGAGTGTATTGAGTCCATTTTATATGATCACATTTTAGTATACATTAGATGCAGTTTAATCACATTTTCTCCCCTTATCTAAAATGTTAATCCTTTGATATTTTGGATATCAATTGATTAAACGTTCGAGGACAAAATGTTACACAATATCTAATAGGAACATTTTAATGCTCCCCCTCAAATTATGAGGGTATATAAGATAGTGCTGAGTATAATAATTTGAAATTTTTTGAATTTACTAAGAAATTCTTGAAAATTTTGTACTCGAGCACTCCTTAATATCACCATAAAGTCTACACTACATACAATCACAAGATTATTATGTACGAGGTTTGACCTGAATGATGAGAACATCATATGATAGAATCATATGGTTCTTTTGACGCAGCCGTAGGTCTCCTTCGTACAATCTCCCACCAACGAACTTTTACAAGATCCTCATTAACCTTCTTTCTTTCAAGAGGTTGTCAATCTGATCTTTCTCTGTCCAAGCACTCTTCAGCGTTGCTTCAACTTTCTTTCCAAGTTATGAAAGTCTTTGCATCAAACTTCGAGGATAGACCAGATTCAGATACATATGTAACTTGAGCTTGTGTGGTTGGTGTTGATGTTGTCTTAGCTTCTCCCTAAACCAGCAATCCTTTCTTGAGTAGATTCAAAACTTTCTTGCAAGCCGCATCAAGCAGTCTTGATGTATAAAACCCAGATATCCGAAGTACACAAATAACTCAAAACCTCAACACCAAGGTCA
This sequence comes from Tanacetum coccineum, assembly GCA_026074375.1. Classification (NCBI taxonomy): domain Eukaryota; kingdom Viridiplantae; phylum Streptophyta; class Magnoliopsida; order Asterales; family Asteraceae; genus Tanacetum; species Tanacetum coccineum. The sequence continues at coordinate 5,191 of BQNB010133637.1, forward strand.
ATTAAGTCTCGGATGTCCGTATTTCTCCTTACATGATAGTGATGATATAAATTGTAACACCAAAGTCAACTAAGTCCCGAGTCACAAGTATTCCCTTTAAGTAGTTGAAATGATAACACATAAGTCAACTAAGTCCCAAATAGACATTTCTTCCTGCAGGATACTGACTATTTAAAGAAATCATCATACCTATGTGTACCTCTTTTATCAAATATTACTACTCATTTTAAGAATAAGCTTAGTGATTGACCGGTTGGGCAAGACACTAATTGAATCAGAAAGAATTCTTCTCACGTTTTAAATAATTATACTCCTAACACCTTCCCCTATGGACTCAAATAATGCATACTAGCTAATGACGAGATGTCTCTTCCAGCATGTGATAGAAATAGTGTACCCGAAAGATTCAACACAACCTATAATCAAAGAAGCTAACCTCAAAAGACAAAAGAAGCTAACCTCAAAAGAAGGCCAAGGACCCCCTTGCTGGTTTCGACACGTCGGAATTAGCAAAACCTTATACGCATACATATTCGAGATCGTTTTTAAAGAATTAATAAGCTTAAATCTATTTCGTGAGAATCAACTTCAAGGCATTTAAAACTATGAAAGTATTTCCAAGCATTCCTAAGTCTTTTACAAACTATGAGGTGTTGGCAATATTGATCGTCTGTAGTTTAAAGCCTGAATTCACTAAGTCTCAAATTGCAAATAAGTCCATAAAGATTTATACAAATGACATCTAAAGCTCTTGTAGTTAATATAAATTAACTCCCCTTGAAATTATTATCCGTCATTATTCAAAACTTTATCCGTTTATTCCATGACTTATTTTGAAAGACTGTTTTAAAAGATTATTGGATGACAATTTCTCCCCCTCAAATAAAGACCCGTTTTCTATTTAAAGAGTTGTTGTCATTGTTTGAGTGGTCGAATTGTCTTTGAAAAATCTTTTTGTGATTACTGAAAACACTGATTCATTATGAAGACAACTTTTTACCAATAAAAATAAGATTTCTCTTATTTTAACACATAAGCGCACTAACACGTACACTTATGGAAATATAGGAAGCACGGGTTGTGTTGCAAAGTAAACACAAGCCTTTGCATGGTCATAAAGTAGACCATGCCCGAGAATAAATTCCCGTTGAGAGGTCAAGTTTTCTTTTTGAAATACTTGCCTTTAAGATGATGACCGGGTTGCTATCTAAAATAATAGCAAGCCATTTGGCATGTTTTGAAAACATTAGAAACTTCTGCTCGAACTTCATTTACAGGCTTGTATCATTGTTGAATGACATTTCTAAGACCGTAAATGTTATCGATTTTCAGAAGACATGCCATTTGAAAACTTCTTTTTGAATTTTTCTCATTTTTTAATTTTGTATTTTGTTTTTGAAAATTTTGTATAAAAAGAAAATATTTTTGGTTTTTTTGAGTTATATTATATACATATGATACAAAGGATATTCGAATAGGTACCACCATGATACAGGATATTTGAATAGGCGACCACCATATTCATCAACTTCATCTGCAATTATTTCAAGAGTTCTGGCGTACAACTCCGGCTTTCCAGCTTGTGTGATAAGAATTTCAATTCTTTCTCTGCATGAGCTTTAGTGAAGATGTCTTTTCGCCAGTTGATACTCCGTATTGACAATTTAAGTTGATCACTCCATTTCTCAACATGTTCCTGATAAGTGAAATCTGATGGTCTATTATCTGTCGATCTGGAATGTTGAACGTTGTTGCAGCATAAGGCAATAGCGCTTTTGTTATCACAGTACATTGGAATTTTATTGAATCCAAAGCCATAATCGGTAAGTTGTGATCTCATCCAAAGGACTTAAGTACAACAGCTGGACAAAGCAATATATTCAGCTTCCGTACTAGATATCACAGAGCTTTTTTGCCTTTTTGATGACCAGCTAACAAGTCTATCTCCCAAGAACTGCATACTACTAGATGTGCTACGGCGTGTATCTTGACAACCAGCGTGATCCGCATCTGCAAATGCTGTTAGAGCAATCAAAGAATCCTTTGGATACCATAGTCCCCGATTTACGGTTCCTCTTAGATACCGAAAGATCCTTTTGACCGCATGTAAGTGCTTTTCGGTAGGCCGAGCCTGATACCGGGCACGCAAGCAAATAGCAAATTGTAGGTTAGGTCTACTGGCTGTGAGATAAAGAAGGGTGCCAATCATGCCACGATAGTGTGACGGATCAATTGCTTTCCCTTTTTTATCCTCATCCAGTTTGGATTTCTCCACCATGGGAGTATCCACTGGGTCACAAGAGTCAAAATCATACTTCTTTAAAGATTCAAGGACATATTTTGACTGGTTAATAAAGATGCCTCTGGGACTTTGAGAAATCTGTAGTCCTAAGAAAAATGAGATTTTGCCTATCATTGACATCTTAAATTTTGAACAATGATTTTAGCAAATTGGTCACAAAGTTCAGGTGTAGATGCTGCAAAGATAATGTCATTGACATATATTTGTACCAGAAGTAATTCATTTCCTTCCCTACGGATGAACATAGTAGGATCCACTGAGCCTTTCGGAGAGTTTAGGAATCTCGGAAAGGAAGAATACATATCGTTCTTGCGCGTGGAGCTTGTTTCAACCCATAAAGAGCTTTCTTTAGCTTGTACATGTGATTGGGGTTATCTGGATCCACAAACCCGTTCGGTTTGCTAACATATACCTCTTCCTGCAGATTACCATTCAGAAACGCAGTCTTCACATCCATTTGGTAGACGACCATGTTCATGTGAGCGACAAACGCGAGAAAAATCCTTATAGCCTCTAATATTGCAACCGGAGCAAAAGAATCTTCAAAATCAATTCCATCTTCTTGACGCTAACCATGAGCCACTAACCGAGCTTTTTTCTTTAGAATACTTCCCAGTTTGTCTAGCTTTACTTTGTAAATCCACTTCAAAGTAATAACCATAACTTTATCTGGTCGGGGTACGAGCTCCCATACACCAAGGTGTTCGAACTCATTAAGCTCTTCTTGCATTGATTCGATCCAGCAAGATTAAGTCAAATCATCTTTATACGTCTTGGGTTCAACAATAGTGAGGAAAGCATCGTAGTAACAGAAAAGAGCTTGCTCATGTAATTGCAGTCTTGTGGAAACTGGTCTAGCGAGTTCACCGATTATATTTTCAAGTGGATGATCCTTAGTCCATTTGCTATTGTGTTTAAAAATTTGGTAATCGGGATGCACAATTGTATGACTAAGATCCGTTCATGAAGATTGATCAGAAGGAACTTCTGGAATTGGAATACCAAAGTACGGATTGTTATTCATATGTGCGACATCTAAGTCATGATTATCTTCTTCAACATCATTAGGAATGATAGGAGATTGAGTTTTGGGTGTTGTTTGAGAGTTACTAGGTGATGGTGCATCTTGGTCAACTGTTGTTGAGGAAGGTGAACCGGTTGATGTAGCGGGTTTTGGAGCAACTACTTCAGCAATTAGAGCAATAACTTCAGGGGCTGGGTGATCAACACTTGGTGGAGGAGTGAGTAATTCATCAAATAGCGGTTGAAACAAAATATCCTAATCAGTTCTTGAAGGTGGTACAAACGGTGTTAAAGGAGGAGGGTTTGACACGAGACCTGAACTGATTGTTACAAGAGTCATATCATGAAGTGCGGGTCCTGAACTGCTTTATTCAGAAGCCATCACAGTCAGCTCATCAAAGTCTACATTAATTGTTTCAATGATTCGTCTGGTACGTTGGTTGTAAATTCGAAATGCTTTCTTTGTAGGTGCATAACCAATGAAAATACTAATATCAGCCTTCGGTTGCAACTTACCCAAATTCTCACTATCATTTGTTGGATAGCAGAGTGCACCAAATACATGGAAAAATGATAAGTCAGGAGGTTTTTCATGTAAAAGCTCATATGGTGTTTTGCTGTGACGAAGACGTACGATGAAACAATTTTGGGTGTAACATGCGGTAGCAACAGCTTTTGCCCATAAGAATAACGGAGCTTTTGCATAAATCAACATTATGCGGGCAAGCATTAATTCAGCGTAAGTTAGTCTTTCAACGACACCATTTTACTGTGGAGAGCGAGCAACAAATGTTTCATGAGAGATGCCAACCTTCTTATAATATTCACGCAAGGTTTGATTAACAGATTCAGTTCCATTATCTGTTCTAATTCTTCGGACAGGCACTTTAAGCCGTATTTGGATCATCTTGAGAAACTTGACTATGAAATCTGGAGCTTCATCTTTTGACCCTTAGAGCTTAACACCATGTGAAAGTGGTAACATTGCTATGACGTGGATGTACTTTTTTCCATAAACACTATGGAAACAAATTGGTCCACATCAGATCCATGTGCAAAGATATAGTTTCTCTTGGGGGATTAGGATAGTCTTCAGATTTAGGTGTGTAGGATTTCTTCTTGCTTTTACCCATTGCACAAGCAGAACACAGATGGTCATTTTCAAATTTAAGCTTAGGGAGACCTCGAACAAGACCATGTCTGGCTAAATGGTGTTGCACCAAAGTTTAGATGAGACAGACGTCGGTGCCATAGCCAGGACTTAGTCTTTGAGGCCTTTGACAAGAGACATATAGGAGAGGACGCCATCATATCTCCAAGAGACAGAGTATATAGATTTTTTTCCTCGAGATCTAGTCAATAGATCAACACCTTCTAAATTACGAATGAAGCATGTGTGTTGGCAAAAAGCAACTTCAAGGTTTGAATCACAAAATTGCCCAACGGAGAATAAGTTGTGTCCAAGTCCTTCCACGTAGTAAACCCTTGATATCGTAATATTCCTAATCTGATAATCACCATAACCCAATATCTTTTCCACGTGATCATTTCTGAAATTGACTGTACCCAAAAACTTATTGACGAAATTAGTGAGTTGAGAGCGATCTCCGGTCATATGCTTGGAGCTAGGCCGGAGTCTAATATTTACCAGAGAACATTTGGATTGAACATGCATTCTTCAGAGAGGAAGAGGGAACTCAGGAAATATGGCTCCCCAAGTTGGATTGGGTTCCTTTTTGTTAGCAGATACAGAATTAAGAACCTTAGATTTGCTAATAAGAACATTAGTTTTAGATTTCCTAGGTTTCCTTGAGTAAACCAATGTTACAACAGGCTTAGGTGTTTCAATTTCTTAGAGCAGTTGGTTTCCTAGGGGTACTTTTGTAGTTGTAGGTAATCCTAGTTAAAGTAGACTCATTTCCTTAACTTTAGTGAAGGTTTCGACAAGTAGGTTCTCCAGATAGTATCCATATTTGAAACACCTTTCCTGTGGTTTCCAAACTTTTATCTTTGAATTTTTGTTATACTTTTTATGGAGCATTAACATTACTTGTTAAAATCAAGAACACACAAAATCATGATTATCAGAATGCATGCAACATACATTAACACATTTAAGTTCGATTCGCATTAAGCTTGGGAATGATGACATGAGTTAGTTCCTTTAGGTTCAATGACACAATCTTTATTTTTCAAACTAGATTTAACTTTCCTAAGGTGGGCTTCTACTTTATTCTTCTGAGTATTACGTGGTGTTTGCAGAGTTTTATCTTTCTTTGTATTGCCTAAAGGCTGTGATCCGCTAGCACTAGTAGACGGTTTTACTCCTGTAGAAGACAACATAGGTTTGTTAGAAACAAGGTTTGATGTAGAGGTTGTTTTTGTGATTGTGTTTCCTGAGGATGTGACGGGCTCAGTGAATCTAACTCTTTTGTCCTTGTTCTTTGGGGTCACAACCACTATTTTTCCATCAGTATTGTTGACACTCGAGCAGGTTTTACTGATGAGTGTAAGCAACTCCTGAACTAGTTTAGCAAACCTACAGGCATATTCTAAGGATTGATCTAGTAGATATTTTGATTTAATATGTTCAACTAAATCCCCAGACGGTAGCTTTCTTCTGAAGTGTGCTAATATAGGAAGAGTGACCTGTATGATTATTCAACAATTTAGGGGTTATTGGTTCCACATCAATCTTAAGCATTTATGGATCACTAGGGTGTTTTGTAACGTCATTATCAACTAGAGCTTTTCCTTTAAGTTTCCTTAAATCATCCTTGAGAGCTGTAATTGCCAAAACTTTTTCCTGAAGACTAGCATTTAAATCAGAAATTTCCATAGACTTTAGATTGACTTGATTAATTAAATCATCACATTATTCGTTTTATTCGAATTACGTGTCGTTTATCGAGTTTAAAGTTGCTTATATGTGTTATTTAAATGCTTATATATCTCAGCAATAGCTTTGTCACATTGATCAATTCAATATTTACATTTTCAATATCGTTTAAGTCCCTTTGTATCTATCTCATTATGTTTTCCATCTTAGAGATGTAATTCTCTTTTCACTTCTTTATGATGTGTTTTTCTTGGACTGGCTTTTAATTCATTTAATTCAAACAATTGATCAAAACTTGGAGCACTTTGATTTGAAACAGAATTATCCCTTTGAAAAATTTCCTGATTAGTTTGAGAATCAACTTCTAAAGAGATGCAATGTTTTTTCAAGAGTGGTGAAACTTTTAAACAGTTTTCTTAAATCTCTTTTTTCAAATGAAAATCCGTTTGAATGAAGCTCTGTCTCAAGTTTTGAGACACTTTTCACATTATGTCACATTTCAGACAGCAATATCGCAGAAGAATTCATTAATTTACATTTCCAATATCTTTGTTGATGATGCTTCTAAGAGTCATTCGTTTTCGTTCAAAACTTGATTCATTTTAACTTCAAATGTTTTTGGTCTTTAAACCATGTTGTTCCACAGAGCCTGTTCATTTGATGAAAAGACATTTTGGACTTATAGAATGTTCATCAACCAAACATTGATTGATGTGTTAAATAAGTCATTCTGAGCTTTTACAAAGTGGAATTAGTCAATCCCTAAAACAAGCTTTTGTATGTTCGAACCCCCACGAACCCTCAATGATAGCTGTGGGTGTGGTTCTTTCTTTGACTACCACATCAAAACTAGCAAGATGGTGTTTAAGTTTCTTTAAACTCGTATTAACCATGCTAACTTTAGGAAGTTCTTTTGGAACCTCAACATTGCTGGGTCTACTAGAAAGAGTAGGTTTTGCAAAATTCACAGAATTCTAAGACTAAAAGGCTTGTTCAGCAGATAATTCAGTTTGTGGAACAAATCATTTTTCAAAATCTTGAGAAAGTTGATTAAGAACAACATAATCGACTGGTGTAGTATTAACTTTCTTTTCTAACATTATAGGATCCTTTTGTTTTAAAAGCATTTTTAAATGACTCTCTTTAGCAAGCATTAAGGTATCTTCAGAGTCAGGAATCACAATTGCATTAGTTTTCTCAATGATATCACCAACATAAAGCTTTGGTTCCAACTGCTGAGCTTTCTTTAGATAGAAAGGATTTTGAAAACCTAGAGCTTGTTTAGTGGTATGATCATAGAAAAACTGAGGTTTCATCAACATGTGAACAGTTTGTGCAGATTGATCTCTTTTAAAAACAATATTATCTAGCTGTTTGATCCGCTTTTCTAAAGCTATTTCCCTATCAATGTTTCTAAATCTTCTTTCTAAAAATCATTTTTAAGAAAGAGTAACTGTTTGTTAAAGATTCCTTTTCTTTTAATGTTTCTTAAAGAGTTTGTTTAAGATGATCAATCTCTACAGACTGTGCACATGAATCTAAAATGTTATCTTTACTCTTTAAATCAACATTTTGTCCTTCTTTCAACACTTTAACTTGTTCCTTATATCTTTCATGCTTCACAGTGATAGTATCATTGCACTCTTATTTTCCAGATTAATCTTGGTACAGTTAACTACTTGGGTTTTCAGTTGTTCAATCACATATAATATCAATGCATCTTGTTGTGTAGATGAGTTAGAATTCTGAACAGCTGCCTGTTGTGATTCAATCACATACTAAGAATAAGAACATGATATTGCTATCACTGGATATTTAATCTCTGAATGGGTCACAACATTTTCGACTGTTCAGAAGATGCATCATCAGCACAGTTAATTAATCATATTATTACTTAATAACTACATTATCATGATTGTGTACCTCAGCAGAGCATCTGACCATAATGAGATAAATTCGCCATGAGAGCAACTTTGGCAGTGTTAAGTTCATCACAATTAGAGTCATATGTATCCAAATCATCAGCTTGATAAGCAACATTATGAGTAATGACAGTTTGTGTGGCTTGACCTTTCTAGATTCATGGATCATACAAAATGCTAGTCTCCTCATGTAGAATTTGCCACTTGCTTGAGCTTGTACCAATAACACTTTATCCTTAAACCAAGAATCATCCCATTTCCTCTTTAGTTTAGTGTACTGTTTGGACATGTGTCCTTCCCCTTTACAGTTGTAACAAATAATAGTTCTTTGTTCCCCAATATTGCTTCCACTTGCTCCTAAAGTATAAGTCCTTGAAGTACCCGCAGCAAAAGAAGTTTGTCTCCCTTGAATTGGTTGTCACTCTTCCATCATTAGTGGTAGCTTGTTGCCTAGGGTTTGATGAATTCCTCAGCTGGTTATTGGTAGTGGGATAGCGGAAAGTGACAACAGCAGTCAAGAAAGACATCATGTGATTGATGACATCAATAGGATCATCACCTTTCTAGAACACTGGAACGATTAGACCTGAGTCTAGTTGGGGAAATTCAGATTGTTGTTGTTGTTGGTAAACAGTGGGAGCATATTCCAAATGTGGGATTGATGATGATGGAGAATAAGCATTGTAGTGAACTGATGATTGATAATCATTGGATGGATGAGAGATTGAAAGAGGTGTTGATGATTGATGAGTTTAGTATAGTTGAGACTGATAAGGTGATCCATACTGTGGAGACTGATATGGTGAAACTTGTTGATGAAATTGAGTGTTTTGGTATGAGTTTTGATGAGTTTGATAATGAGACTAGGTCATCTGATGGGTTGCAACCAAAGCAAGCGGATCTGAGTTGCGTTCATGCATTAAACGAACCTCATTTGCATGAAATTTTGTGTCCAAATAGCGTAAGCTGTCAAGTTAGTTGTGTGCAAATCCCGAACCAGTTTGACATCAGTCACAAATTTGTTCCACTCAGGAGGAAGAGTATTCAAAAACTTGGTGTTGACTTGAAATTGCTCCAGTTTCATATTGTAGATGTTCATGTCATTGAGTAGCAGTGAAAATCTCAAGTAGAAATCACGACGTGTTTCCCCCTTCTTATAAGCAAACTTATCGAATTCATCATAAAGCTTACACTCTCTTTCCTGTTTCGTCAATAAAGTTCCTTGCATGAGAAGTTGAATTCTTTCTCAAAGTTCCTTAACGACTTTATGATTGCTAACCAATGCATAGACCTCAGGTAGTAGTCCTTGGAGAATGATATTGGTTGCCTTAATATCACAATCAGCTTGAATAGCTTATGTAGGAGATAACTCAGAATGTTTCTTAGGTCTAGTCACTACATTTTCTTTAATTGAAGGCCAAATGAGTGGACCATTTTCAACGGATTCAAGGATTATTAGTCCATGTTGTCTATTCAACATGTATAACTCCATTATGCTTTTCCAAGAATCATACATTTCCTTTTCCAACACCCGAAAGAATCACTTTGTCAGCAAGAGTCGCCATTCATAAATTGGTATGTTCAAAGATTACTGTTTGATCGAACGGTGATAGAAAGTAATTGTGTTTGAGGGTGTTGTCTTTTGTGTGTTTTAAGTCTTGGGGGGGAAAAAAAAATACACGGGATTTTAATTCTTGACAAAACGAGAGTAAACAGGTGGGTGTTTCACGGGATTTAAAAGTCAAGAAACTAAACATAGTATTTTGATTAATCAATTTGAGTTTTAAGTTTTTGTTGCCAATTCGGTTGATTAGACAAATTGCAAATTTGGGTTTTTAAGCAAATTGCGAATTTGGGTGTTGCAAATTCGTATGTTGCGAATTCGGCTACAACTAAAGTCGCTAATTCGGATATTGAGAATTCGGCTACAATAGAAATTGCTAATTCGGGTATTGCGAATTCGGCTACAACATAAATTGCTAATTCGGATATTGCGAATTCAGCTACAACTGAAATTGCTAATTCGGCTACAACAGAAATTGCTAATTCGGATATTGCGAATTCGGATACAACAAAAATTGCTAATTCGGGTATTGCGAATTTGGGTAACACTAAATTGCCAATTCGTGCACTGCGAATTAGGGTAACACACGGACGAAACACAAAATCTTTAAAACATAAAAAGACACCTTTTTGATTGTTTTTTTTCAAAATTAGTTCCCAGTATAGGGAGGAGGAACTGCATGGTACCCTTCACCTGCTTTATACATATCATTTACTTGATTATTATCCTCTTCACTCTCATTCACACTACTATCAGATGCACTTTCAAACACTTCACTTTTATTCATATGACTAACATGCAATTCATTCTCATTCATTTGACTGTCAAAACCATCCCCTAGTTTCTGAGTCATCATTCCATTCCAATTTCTTTTATCAACCCTAGAACTCTGACTTTTCCTAAGGTTTTCAGCTTGCCTATATGTGTGTTGTTCAATAACAGATTTCCTAGTATTTTCATCTGATTTAACAAAATTGATTTTAGCATAACTAGGTTTATTCTGTTCAATTGAAGGTCTAATCACACAGTCATCATCACTATCAGACTCCCACTCTTCAATGAGAGGAGCACTAGACCTAACAGATTTAGGCTTTTCCATACTCTCCTTACTAGTCTTAGATGCACTTGTTTCAGATTCATGCACACTAGTAACAGTTTCACTTACTGCAGATTTAAAGACAGAATCATCTAACCCAACAAAAGACAGGTCAGGTCTTGGGGGCATGAAGTTCCCAGTATAGGGAGGAGGAACTGCATGGTACCCTTCACCTGCTTTATACCTATCATTTACTTGATTATTATCCTCTTCACTCTCATTCACACTACTATCAGATGCACTTTCAAACACTTCACTTTTATTCATATGACTATCATGCAATTCATTCTCATTCATTTGACTGTCAAAACCAACACCAGTCTTGTTATTAACACTTATTTGACTGTTTATCAGTTTAGTTAGCTTCTTAGATGATGTTTCAAACTTTTCTAATTTGAGTTTTAAATCATCTTTTTCTTTTAAAGCCTCTTCTAACTGATTTTTAAGCTTTGTGATAGTATTATCTCTTACCTTAACATCATATTTCAAAAATGCAATGTCTTCTTCATAAACAGCTTCATTCTTTTGATGAATAACTATTCTGGCTTCTAATGATTCTAAGCCTAATTGATAAGCTATTATTTCTAGATTAGCTTTATTCAGAACTTCACGCTGTTGATCATATTGTTTTTGAAGAGTTTGATAAAATTGTAAACATTCTTTAGAGCAAGTATGTACCTCAGTATTTGAGCTTGATGAACTGGATGAACCTGAAGATGAATGGGCCATTAGAGCAAAGTCTGTGGGTCCTTCTTCAGCTTGATAGCTCCAATCATAACCCATCCCATCAGTAACAACCAAGGCATTAGCAGGAGTCTCCACTGGTACAACCCTTCTTGTATTATCTCTATTTCTATTCCTTGGTGCCCTGCATTCTCTAGCAAAGTGGTCTCTCCTGTGGCAGTTGTAACATTCAACCTTTGTCTTATCAAAGCCAACAGTTTCTTTGCCATTGAAATTCAGATTCCTTCCAGTCTTCTTTATGAATCTTTTCACCCTTATGGTAAGCATGGCCACCTGCCATTTGATATCCATTTCTTCAAGATCATCAGTATCAATCTGCTCCAGATCTTCATTGTCCAACTGTGGACTATTATATTGATTAGCAAAGAAGGAAAATATGACATCATCATCATAGGTTGAGGAAGAAGCTTGTCCCTGTGGACTAGCAGTAGAAACCTCATGAGCAGTATTAACTGCTTCATTAGTACTGCCAGTATTATCTGAAGATATAAAAGCCACATTCTGAGAATTTGAGCTTGAGCTTGATTGGCCTTTAATCTCAGCTTCATACACCTTCAAATTGTTGTACAAATCATCCATACTTAACGTGTCTAGATCAGATTTGTTTCGCATGATCAAGGTATGAGTGTTCCAAGCTGGTGGTAGACTTCTCAACAACTTTAGATTTGCATCTTCCTGAGAGATAACTTCACCATGAATTTCCAATTAGCTGATGAGTTTCTGAAACCTATCATAGGTTTTATCCAAACCTTCAGATCTTGATGCAACAAAATTCTCATATTGTTGCTTCAAAATGGTCTTCTGCATTTTCTTTGATTCTTTGTTGCCTCCAAACCTGGTCTTGATTGCTTCCCATAAGGTCTTTGCATCCTTGATTCCATGAAACTTAAATAGGTGCTCATCAGGAAGGGTTTTTAGATACACAGGTTACCAAACTATCAACTTTTGTTCGCCTAAGTTACTAAACTTTTTTTTTGTTCATTTGGGTTACTGGACTATCAAAACCGGTTAAATTTGGTATCGAACTATCGGTGACCGGTTGCTAGTGTTAATTCCCGGTTAAACTATGTGAATTTTTACATACGTTTTTATACACATTTTTATCTACACATTTTTATACACACATTTTTATACACACATTTTTATAAACACGTTTTCATACACACATTTTTATACACATATTTTATACTTGGTTTTATACACATCTTTTTATACATACATTTTTATACACACGTTTTTCAACACACATTTTTATACACATAGTTTTATACATGGTTTTTGTACTAGAAGCATTGCAGAAACTACAAGGACCAAAGTGTAACTTATAGAAAGTTTAGGGGTTTATGTTGTCACTTTAGAAGATAGTTAGTTAGAGTTAGTTTTATCTTTTCTCTCTCATTTCTTGTATAAATACCATGTACTATTCTTCTTTTTCAGTTCAATGAAATCAATTTCACTGTGTGTTTTTCTCTCAATTCATCATTGTCAACAGATTTATACATACATTTTTATACATGGTTTTATAAACACGCTTTTATACACACATTTTTATACACGGTTTTATACACGCGTTTTTACACATATTTTTATACACATTTTTATACACACATTTTTATACACATGATTTTATACACACATTTTTTATACACACATTCTTATCACATGTTGTAATACACTGACTGGCTGGGTTCACACCGTAAATATATATAATATACAATAAAATATAAAATATATATCTAAGTGTAAAAACCAACA
>BQNB010133638.1:0-15086 GCA_026074375.1 Tanacetum coccineum
ATGTGATATTTAAAAAGGATATGACGACATATTAATACAAGGATTACATAAATCTTTTCCCATTTAAGGGTGTGATCTCAAACTAACATTTGATGCCTGAATATGTAGTGCTATGAAGGCAAACCTCTCTTGGAGTTTGATCGCACTCAACATTTATGCAGGTACGACTTTCCTTGTAGCTTATTACAGATTTATTTAGCGACTCCTTCTCTATTGCACCATGTCTTTGTTTTTTCTGCTGTACACACAAATCACAGGCGTTTTTTTTGTACAAATTACGTCTAATATAATTTGCTGACTAATAATTGGTTATTGATGGGACTTGGGAGTCTGCAGTAACCATATATGTGTTGACAAGAATAGACTTATCACATCCTCAATCTAATTGCTAGCTTCGTACTATTTTAGAATAAAACAAAATAAAATAACTAATAATAATAATAATAATAATTACCACGTGAATGTGTGTGGGTTTAAAACAAGTTAATGTAACAGGATACTATATCAGTTTTAAGTTAAAAGTAATAGCCGCTATAAACTAGTCGTATCATAATGTCTCCTCATACCGAAACTATTTTGGATTTTAATATAACTTTGATTAATGTTTAAATTGACCTCCTCACCCCCACATGCCTTAAAGTAAAATTTTACTAACAACCTTATCTATCTATCTATCTATAAACTCTAATAAAACACAGTTTTTTACAACCCTTTAAAACACACCAAATAAAATAGCTTACGTGTCTCACTGGCTATAATACTTTTGTCAAGTACAACACTCAATGCATACTAACAAAAAGTTGATATATTTTTAAGAGATTCTCCTGAAATCATGCATGTTGGAATTCACTTTAGCAAAAACCTATTCTACATCCAATCCTAAAAAAATCTCAAAAACACACACTCATCTTTCTCTCTCAACAAAACAACGGTGGCCTCATATCATTCTTTTAAAACAACATAAACACTAAATAAAAAACACACCACCAGCAACCATCTAACTACATCTATCATGGCTACAATCATACCAACAGCAAACCATCATAACAATGTCTATCATGGATACAATTCTTTTTAGAGAAAGGAAATTATTTGAAATGTTCTTAATTAGATCTAATTTTGTGATTTTGTAAGTTTAGGAACGATTTTGTTTTGAGATATGTATGGCAACACATGAACATGTTTAACATTTAGAACAATAGAAACAACACGATTAACCAACAAATTGAACCCAAAATTAATTTTTGAACCGTGGGCTATTTTGAGCAAAAATAAGCCACGAATTTGATGATTTTTACCACAAATGAATCACGAATCCACCCTTTAAGCTCTGATACCAATTGTAGAATCCCGATAACACTTTCACTTCATATACCACACGAATCTAGATCAAGAAAAGAGAGAGTGGGAAGATTTCTAGAGAGAGAAACAAGAGAGAGAGAGAGAGAGAGAGAGAGAGAGAGAAAGGAGAAAAAAGAAATATTTAGAAATGAAATCAACTAACTTTTCCTATGTGGAAAAGTTACTTATATACCCCGACACATAAAGTGACTTTCGGGATATTTGACTAGGAACCGGGCTCGGGTTTTGCTTAGGATTAAACCCGAAACATATACAATATTAGATTAACTATCGAGCCCGATTCCCGATACTTTCCTATTACAACGTTAACTAATTGATTGACCGAGAATAACATACATAATGGACGAACTTCATGTTCGACTCAATATTTTGAGGCAAACAATAATACTTTCACTTATAAAAAATTGCAAGATAACTTTTTCAACCATATGTTTATTTTTTTGACAAGGAATTTTTAAGAAGAAAACTCTTTTTCTTTTAAGAATTTCATATATATGGTTAAAACCTTGGTCTAGTTTTGTTAAAAGTTTGTGAAAGTGGAAATTTGAATTTATAAAGTAAAAAAAGTGTTGATGTATATGTCTAACAATTAGACATATTAGTTAAACTTAATTAATTTATTATATTCTTTCACCAACAACCTTTTTAAATAAACAAATCAAATATTTAATTTGACGCAGTGTAAAATAACAAGATAACACAAATTGGATCTGTTGATTCTACGAATACCAGAAACAATTCTTCCAACAATCGTTGATTCGATTGAATACTGATTATTAGGGTAAAATTTCTTGGCAAACAGCGGTCAATGGTTTATTTTTATTAAAACTGATAACTGACTGGCTAGGGTTACAGCAGATTGTTTAAATAGGCTCACAAAACTGAAACTTTTTTTTAAAAGACAGATGGGCCGTGAGCTAGAACAAAAACAGGTCCAACAAAAAATCAAAAAAATAGAAAAATGTAAATAACTCATAGTAAACGAGGTTTTGGGCCTCGAAAAATCCGTAACTAAGTAAAAGTGGATACAACTACGTCCGCCTCGTTTTTCCTTTCGATTTGAGTGGCCACGGGCCTGAAACGGACTTACGGATCAAAAGTTATGGCTGTTTTACTGAAGCCCTTTACTTCACACGATCTTGGGCTTCTAAAAACAAGTCAGCCTATTCTTCAATACTTGGGCCTCCATCATTCCCCCCTAGGTAGACAAAATTCGTCCTTGAATTCATAGCAAGGTCATCATCAGAAGAGTCGCCATGATAAGGGATCAAGTGCTTTACATTAAAAACATCAGAACACCTAATATGGCTTGGCAATTTCAGACGGTAAGCATTAGAATTAATCTTCTCCACAATCTCCAGCGGGCCAGCAGACAACTTGTTATACTCTCCAACAGGAAAACGATCCTTAGTCAAAACAGCCCATACAAAGTTACCCTCTTCAAAATCAACATGTCTCCGCTTGTGATCCGCATCTTGTTTGTACTTAGAATTGACACGAACCAAATTCTCATGAACAGCTTTGTGAACATCATGTAACCCTACAACAAAATCCTGCACTTTCTTGGGAACAGAACTAGAAACACGAGGAGTCATTAAATCCAGAGGACCACGTGGTTGAGCAGAATAAACCACCTGGAATGGACTAAACCCAGTGCTTCGATTAACAGCATGATTATGAGCAAACTCAGCTTGACACAACTTTTGATCCCATGCCTTCACATGATCACCCACCAAACACCTCAACAGATTACCAAGGGACCTGTTAACAACTTCAGTTTGCCCATCAGTTTGAGGATGATAAGCACTACTAAAATTGAGTTGAGTATTCACCATCTTCCACAAACTACGCCAAAAATGACTCAGAAACCTAGTGTCCCGATCAGAAACAATAGAGGAAGGTAAACCATGTAAACGGTATACATCCCTAAAGAACAGCTGGGCCACATTAACTGCATCTGTTGTCTTCTTGCAAGGGATAAAGTGCACCATTTTAGAGAAACGATCAACAACAACGAATATTGAATCATTACCCCTTTGAGTACGAGGTAGCCCCAACACAAAATCCATGCTAATATCAACCCATGGCTGCAAAGGAACAGGCAAAGGCATATAGAGACCTGCATTAGTAGTCGTGCCCTTTGAGACCTAGCACACACGACACCTCTTGACATAACGATCCACCTCTTTCCTCATAGTGGGCCAGAAATAAGAAGCTTGCACCAATTGCAAAGTGCGATCACGACCAACATGCCCCTAACTATGTAATTCCTTAATAATTTGCAAGCGAAGACTTGAATCAGGAATACATAGTTGATTCCCTTTGAAAAAGAACCCATTACGCAGAAACAAATCTGGTTTCTCCCCAGCCTGCACACCCTACAAAACAAATGAAAAATATGGGTCCACAGCCACCATGTCACGAATGACATCGAGTCCTGGAACATCAACCTGCATTGTTACAAGCAAACCACTCCTCCTGCTTAAGGCATCAACAGCTTGATTGGAAACACCAGTTTTGTGTTTCACCACAAAAGTAAACTTCTCAAGAAATGCCAACCAACACCCATGCTTATGGGATACCTTATCTTAAGTACGAATATGCCTTAAGGAATCATGATCAGTAAACAAAACAAACTCCTTATGAAACAAGTAATGGCGCCAATGATTCACAGCTTGGACCACTGCATAAAACTCCAAGTCATAAGTAGTGTACCTAGACTTCGCCCCTGTCAACTTCTCACTAAAATAGGCAACATGTCGCCCACCTTGACTAAGAACCCCACCAATAGCAACCTTTGAGGCATCAGTATGAAGCTCAAAAACCTTAGAAAAGTCAGGCAATATCAATATTGGTGTTGTAGTAAGCTTTTCTTTGACAACCTGAAAAGCCAACTCTGCTTCCTCCGTCCAAACAAATGACTTTCCTTTCATGCAATCTGTCAAAGGGGCCATAATGGAACTAAAGTTAGGGATAAATCGCCTATAGAAAGAAGCAAGACCATGAAAACTCTGAACTTCAGTAAAGGTAGTTGGAGTTGGCCACTCTTGAACAGCTGCTACTTTAGACTCATCCACTTGTATGCCATCACCAGAAACAACATACCCCAAAAAACAAAACTTTAGGGGTCATGAACACACACTTCTTTGTGGATGCATAAAAACTATCCTTCCGAAGCAAGGTCAAGACCTGCCTCACATGGGTGACATGCTCATTAAAAGAAGCACTATAAATAAGAATGTCATCAAAATAAACAACCACAAACTTGCCAATAAAAGGCCTGAGCAATTGATTCATCACACGCATAAATGTACTTGGTGTGTTTGATAAACCAAAAGGCACTACCAACCACTCATACAACCCTTCACGAGTCTTGAAAGCGGTCTTCCATTCATCACCAAGCCTAAGACGAATCTGGTAATACCTACTCTTCAAATCCAGCTTCGTAAAAATAATAGCACCACTAATATGGTCAAGCAAATCATCAAGGCTAGGAATAGGAAACCTATACCCCACAGTAATCTTGTTGATGGCTCGACTATCAACACACATACGCCATGTACCATCCTTATTGGGAGTCAATAGGGCAGGAACAGCACACGGACTCATGCTCTCACGAACATGACCCTTATAAACCAACTCCTCAACCTGCCTACGCAACTCATCATGCTCTCCCGGGCTCATCCTGTAATGTGGCCTGTTAGGCATTATGACCTAGGCTCTAAATGAATATGATGTTGGATGTCACGTAACGGTGGCAATCTATCAGGTAACTCATCAGGGAAAACATCCGAAAATTCCTCAAGTAAAGGAATCATGGCTTCAGGAATTTTACTATCTTCAGCAACCTCCTTCCCTATTAGCACAAAAACATCGTCTCCTATCTCAAGCTCGTCTTTAAACCGCGAAAGTGTTAGTAAAGTACCAGTGGGTTTACTAACTACTTCCTTGGGTTTATTGGGCATCAAAGTAATCTTCAATCCCTTAAATAGGAAACTATAAGTATTAGTTCTCCCATTGTGAGTTATATCACGATCATACTCCCAAGGTCTACCCAACAACAAGTGACACGCATCCATGGGCACCACATCACACCAAACATTATCCTTATAAGTGTTTCCCATAGAAAATGGAACATGGACACGCTTAGAAACTGTCATCTCACCGCCTTTCTTAAGCCACTGTAACTTATAAGGTTTGGGATAATTTTCAGTCTTCAATCCTAGCTTTTGGACTGCTTCTGCAGCTATCAAATTATCACAACTACCAGAACCACAAACAAAAGTGCAAACCTTACCCGAAATAGTGCATGTCGACTGAAAGATGTTATGCTTGAGCCAATCATCTCCATCAACTTTGGGTGTTAAGCAAGAGCGCCTTACCACCAAATTCACCCCCATATCTCCAGATATATACTCCTCCTCACACTCGGGTTCTTTATCATAAACTAGGGCTTCTTCATACTCTTCATAAGCCGCATCATCATCTCCCTCCAAATCAGCAAATAAGTATCTCTTACTAGCCTTCTTACATTCCGACTGTCGGTGACCAGGTTCACCACAGTTAAAGCACTTCAACCCACTACTACCGCTTGCTCTAGAAACTAGTCCAGTATTGCCACCACCTACTTTAGCCTGACTGGGAGCAAAACAAGATGTCACGTTACCCGAACCAGAAGCACCTGTTATGGCAGGAGAGGACGAACTTCCCACTCGACGGTTCTGCTTCTCAAAAGCTAATGCTCGCTGATATGCATCAGAAAGTGTCATTAGAACAAACATGTTAACAGAATCCATGATCTGGACTCTTAAACTACCAATGTATCGGGAGACAAGCTGATCTTCTGTCTCTTGAATATCATTCCTTGCAATTAACTAGTAAAATTCGGTTGTATAATCTTTAACAGATTTGGACCCCTGTTTTAGATTCTATAACCGATGGTACATCTGTCGCTGGTAATTATGAGGAATAAAATTAGCCCTCATGCACTTCTTCGTCTTCTGCCAACTCGTGATCCTTGGCTTTCCAACCCTCTCCCTTGTCAGTTTTAATTGTTGCCACCACGCGGATGCCCTACCACGAAGTTTAGTAGCGATCAACGAAACCCTCTTGTTTTCAGGGACTTCTTTAAACTCAAACACCTCTTCAACCGCAACAAGCCAATCAATGAACCCCTCAGGACTTAAAGTATCCCCAGCAAAATTAGGAATATTGACTCTCATTCTAGATTCTCAACGCCTGCTATCCTCCCTTTGATTTGGCCTTGGTTATCTTCCTGATTGTTCATCAGAAGATGAATCATCATCCTCCCCAAATGGGTTTCCTGACTGTTCATCATCAGTACCCCGACTGTTACGATTACCATGCCTGTTCATCAACTGATCCATTCGGTCAGACAATTGATCAACGAATTGATCAAATCGCTCCTCCATTCTTGCCATAACACGATCTTCTAATTCTTGTTCATGTATCTCATTAAGAGTCCTGTTTTTCCTTGGAGGCATCTTAATCAGGAACTTCGGCTTTTGATACCAACTGATGTAGTGTAAAATAACAAGATAACACAAATTGGATCTATTGATTCTACGACCAGAAACAATTCTTTCAAAAATCGTTGATTCGATTGAATACTGATTATTAGGGTAAAATTTCTTGGCAAACAGCGGCCAATGGTTTATTTTTATTAAAACTGATAACTGACTGGCTAGGGTTACAGCAGATTGTTTAAATAGGCTCACAAAACTAAAACGGGCCTAAAAAGACAAATGGGCCGTGAGTTAGAACAAAAACAAGTCCAACAAAAAATAAAAATAAAAACAGAAAAATGTAAATAACTTATACTAAACGAGGTTTTTGTGCCTCGAAAAATCCGTAACCAACTATACGTGGTTACAATTGCGTCCGCCTCGTTTTTCCCTTCGATTTGAGTGGTCACGGACCTGAAACGGACTTACAGATCAAAAGTTATGGCTGTTTTACTGAAGCCTTTTTTTTCACACGATCTTGGGCTTCTAAAAACAAGTCAGCCCGTTCTTTAATACTTGGGCCTCCATCATGATTTGTAATATTAAATCACTATAGATATAGATATGTTAATGCGTTTACAAACTCATCACCAATGAGTTAAAAATGACTACTTTTGTGATTTTATACCCATTTCTGAAAACCGAACTCATAAACCTGAGGGTATTTGGTTTCTTGAGAGAATGACTATTGTTATAAGAATAAATATGAGTTTAAAAACTTAATATTTTTGATTGGTTTAAAAAAATAGCTAATTTTGAAGATTTGATACCCATTTTCAAAATGAAACCAACTAAACAAACATTTGTATAGCTAATTTTAAAGATTTGATACCCATTTTCAAAATGAAACCAACTAAACAAACCATTGCATAAAACTATCACTTTATTCTTCTCATTTGTATATTCCATCTTAATTTCCATCCTTCTAAGTGCTACCGAGTCTTTTACATGTAGGCTCATCAACTTTATCTTTACTATCAGGGACGGAACCAGGGCACTATTTGATCATGTACATTTATGAAAAATTATACAATACGAGAAACACAAATATTTTTGACCGGGTGCATTTAGGAAAAATCAAAATTTTTTACAAAAATTAACACTAGGCCGCATAATTCAATGGGTGTCTCGGAACCCCCCGGGACATCTCTTGGTTCCGTCCCTATTTACTGTATCAGTAATCAATTGACAAAGTTTCTCTTCACTTCTTTTTAGTTTCTCCAAAAGTTCTTGCGTTTCTTTCCCACCACACACAATAAACTACAGCCCCCATTCCTAGTCTCCTCAAATTTACACAAATTTTAGTGCATTACTTGAAATCACGTTTAACTATAATAAAATTGAATTTCAATTATTTTGTTAAATGTGTTTTAATTAAAAATAAGAAATTTTAAATCTATTAGCTACACGTTAAATGCAATTATTTACACTTAAAAAAACTATCTACTAGCAAATCCTAATAAAATAAAAGCCTAATTAATTTATTACTACAATATTTTTTGGCAAAACTTAGATATGATATAAAGTTGTGTTTCCAACGGTGTGTTAGTATGCTACAACTTACAATTTAAAGTTTGTGTTTAACGAGGTTTTCCATTCGCGTTCCGCTGCGGAGCACGGAGTTTTATGTTTGAGGTTTTTGGTTTGCAATGTGTTATGTCGGGTTTATCATGTTACATAGATGCATTAGGTTCTTTTATAATATTGATATGATGACGTACGTGAATTATTTACAAAAAGATGAATTGTATATAAATATTCTAAAAAGTCTTCTTGTTAAATAATCATAAATATGTACATAATCTATATACATAGTCCTTGTACATGATAATCGTATTGTAAGTTTAAATAAGTCTTCTGAATCTATCAACGCTATTACCTGATGTTGTAGACACCGATAATCGCAAAGTTTCGTTGTTCGTTCCGTCGTCGCTTTTTCATTTGCAATTCCACAAAAGGTGTTGATTAGTAGTAGGATGGACTTCCACAAAGAAAGATGGGAAACCGAAGAGGTTGCGGCGAGAAAATGGTTCGCATCGAATCACTTATCACGGCATTATCTTCGATTCCACATCCTTCTTTGTTAAAACACATTATACCGATAATGAAGGCCTTTTGTAAGATTGAATGGTAATCACATCATTAGTTTAAACGAACACCTCGACAGAGTTTGGAATTTTTTTTCAAATAGATATAAGGCTCAGATTTGCACGTAGCTATCGTTTGGCTCAGATAAGAGCTTAAAGTTCTGAAAAATTCTAAGTCCGCCATGGCTGCATACCAAGTAGGTTGCCTAGCCAAGTTATAGACTTTCACGGATTCAATTGAAACTGCTCATATTCATCACAGCCTCATCAAGTTATCTTGAAATTTGCAGGATATAACATGCAAACAATGATAAGCAAACACAATGCATCAAACAATATATACAAAACCGTCAACAGTTCAACGCATATCATAATAGCCTCATCAAGGTAATATGCGATTTCTTTTAGTCAGTGTGTAATGCAATTTGAGGCGGCAGTGGTGGTGGCAGTCGTAACCGTATTTTTGTTTTGATACGCAGAAATGGTGTATGAACGGAAATTGGAAGAAGAGATGACAATACTATTTAGTGGCACGATCCATTCCATCTGTAGTCGGTGCACACAAAGACAACGTATCAAAACGCAAATTCGTTTATGGCTACCACCGTCACTGCCGCGTCATTATTGAATAACTATGACTAATTTTTTTTATAGGAAACAATCTATTGCCTCAGATAAGAGCTGTTGTAAGTCTCTCATAGCTGCACACCTAATAGGTTGCCTAGTCAAGTTACGAGCTTTTGCGCATTTTGTTCAGACTGCTCATATTCATCATTGCCTTATCAAAGTATGATTACTAAGCATAATATAGCGTCCGAATATACGCCAAGGGTTTTGTAACGGTCACGTATGTTGAATTAGAAGTCATTTTCTACATTTAACCATGCGTGAAAGTACCAAAACACATAGCATACTTTAAAGATCATTCCTAGCTCCAAGTAAGAAGCCAACAACCAAAGAGATGTAATTTCAATTTCTGTATCGATGTTGTTGACTTCTGAAATGGAGGCTAGGGACGGTCAATAGAAACAAATAATTAAACTTCAGCATACTCCCAAGAGGCAAACAAAAAGAAAACAGAGTTAAGCCCACAACCTTTTTTTAAACATCTGTTAGACTAGCTGATGTGCCACGCATGTTGGACGTCTTTATGCACGAAAAACATAAGTGACACACTAGCTGGCCTAACAAATGCCTCATCAACATGTCATACTTCAAACAAACCTCATTTCTCACATGCCAGATAAGGTTCGATGCCATATGCAATACGAAAACAATTCTCATCATCGTCAGCGAAAACATAAAGAAAGCGTACCTTATAGAAGCACTTGTTATGGTCACTGGACCACCAACATAATGTAACATCATAATTTCTATAAAGAGAGAAAGAGACCGGGTTTATGTAACATCTTTTAATATTATTCTCAAACTCACGACTTCCAAAGCAGCTCCCAAGAGCATGTTACTTTTCAGTAACATAGTTATAAAGAGGTAGCAACCCGCCATAGCTGCAAACATAAACTCGTGATGCCCCATCAAGATACGGATGATTTTACAAAGTTACTGCTGTCTAGCAAAGAAGAGTAATGGTAAGATACCGATACTCGAAAAAAGGATCTATCGGCTCAGATAAGAGCATGCGTAAGTCTGTCATGGCTGCACACCTAACAGGCTGCCTTGCCAAGTTATGAAATGTCACGTGTTCCACTCAGACTGCTCATATTCATCATCGCCGGATACAATGATGGGCAAACGCACGGTAATGGCCGAATACACGATAAGGGTTTTGTCACTCTCACATATGCCTAATCAGAATGTATCTTCTTAATCTAGGCACATGTGACAGTGCCAAACTGTTAGCCTTAATTTTATATAAGTCGAACAAGAATGTTATCGGTCTTATTAGTCATAATTAGTCTTGTTAAGTAATAGGCTAGTCGGGTTCAACGGGCTTGGATTGTAATCTAATATTGTCCATGTTTCGGGCTCAAAGCAAAAGAAAAGCCAAGCCCGGCCCAAGTTAGAAAGCCCACATGCCACTCATGGCTCAAGGGTATAAATAGAACCCTCTCCACACATGGAGAGGGTGTTGGTTACCATTTGCATAGTTTGTGTGTGTGTGTAATCTTCCACCTCTCTAGTTTCTCTCTAATAAATCTTCCAACTTTTCTCTTATCTCTTTTCTACATACAATTTTCGTGTTGGTATTATTTTTAAATTAATTTCATGTTTAACGGTATTTTAATAAACGAATTGAATTGTGAGATGAGATAAGCCGGAACCCATAACCACAACCCTACAGTCCTCAACCCGAATAGACCCGATAGGCTATCGGATCGGGTTGCGGTTAGGTTTAAAATTTTTCATAACCCGATAAACCGACCCGAAGCCTCAACCGAACCAATAACCCGATTGACACCCCTACCTGCAGCATGAACACACGCTGAATTACATTTAAGGGGGTGATTGGAATAGCTTTACAAAACTTTTAGGGCAAGTAAGGTAACAGATCATGAACTGAAATTTCGTCCGCATTTATATTTACAGAAGATAATGATAATGAGTAAAGTAAAGGAACTTACAAAGTGCGCGTCCGTATCTACACGTGCAAGAATGTTAACTAAAATAATCTCGGAACCAAGTAGTAAAATCTTCTAAGTTAGGGGCTGCAAAGAAAGCTATTGTCTTATGCTGTTGTTTAAATAATGTTGCTGCATCATTCCACCTTCTTTGTAGAAACCATTGACTAATATTGACAAAAAATAATTAGACAGATGAAATGAGCGAAGTGTTAAACTGTACAGTTTGGAAAATGTCAACAAAGAAGACATCCGAATCCTAGAAGTACGTAATAGATTAAAAGGGGACAGTTTCTATTGTTTTAATTACGAATGGATCGACTGTATTGTGCTTTATACCAAACGGGTCAAGCCAAAATATTTAGCGAAAAAGAGAATATTTTGTAACTCCATGGTCTGATGGTTCGAATTTGAACTCAGTTCATATAAAGTGGTTCTAGTGTCAACTATGATTATCATTGTATCAATAATAAGTCAATAGAATATAAAAAATAACAACTGTTTGGTTCATTATTTAGTCTAATCACCTTTGAACCAAACAATATGTTAATACTTTCATCCAGTAACTCTTTTGAATCTTTAGGGTTAGCAACAATATGGCCACTTACACAATATGCCCATCAAAACTCACATCATCAAAACATACTACATTACCTACACGTCTACATGCAAACTAAATTGTGTCAAAAACCCGTTGCTTTATAAATAAGTTCACTTTTGGAAAATTATTTTGAAATTGCTATTTCCATTTTCAGTCAAAAGACAACATCTAAAGAACCGCACAAAAGATAAAACATATATGTATTAAGAAAAGTGAAATTGGCATACCTATTCCTCATGTGCTAACAAACTTGTGTCTAAATATGCTTTAATAGCATAGCATGTAAGTGCTTTTGTAGTGGACATTATCCAAGAACTGTTGGAAGCCCTTGTCACTGTCTGAATTTACCACCTGCTGCCATATCCAACAAATCTGCAATAGAAGACCCACAAAAATGCAGTGAAGGTCATGAAATATCGCAGAAGGAAGTGCAGATAAAGGAAAAAAAAGTGAGGTCGTTTAATTTTTAACCTCAGATTCTGTCTTTGGTTAAAAACGACCCAACACAACGAAAAGTGTAACAAACTATACCTGAAATCTAGTTGTCTTTTCTCTTTCAGCCTCTGACCACTTATGATCTTTGTAAAGGCATGAAACACATTACACCTGAAGTACTTCAAATACTAAACGGTAGCCAAAAAGTTTAACCTTCTTAAAGTGCTCATTACACATCGCCCCTTGCATCTAGAGAACAGATACTCCACTACTTGTTGCCATTGCATGTATCTTAGCTTGTCTCCATACCTGTTTCGGGAATAAGCATTAAAAAGACTAATCAAAACCAATACAGCTGCATCGAAAACCCCCAAACGAAAATTATAAAAATATATTCTACATAACAAATATTAAGCTACATAGAATGGACTAAAAAGAAGGCGAAAGAAAATGTTATTCACCAACACACGATTATCTTGCAAAATCAATAGTCGTATCACATTCGATTACACTATTTTTCCAGAAAATCCTAGTTGTAAATGAGTGTGACCAACCTCTGGCCCAAGCTGATACTCCACTTGTCACCATCCACTCTCAACCTGCTATAACCAAAATTATCAATCAATGAATTTCAGTTCTTAGTAAGCCTGACCCTCAAATTTCACATTAGATAAATTTATAAAAAAAGCCGACATACCTTAAAGAACTGTTGCGTGTTTTAAAAACCCTAAAAATAACTAAATCTAATCACAAAGTCGATTGAAGGGCGCCGTTTGGTTTTTGTGTAACCCTTACGTTCCACACAACTCTTGCATAAAGACCTGCGTATTCACCAAAAATAAAAACTAAATCACGGTAAACGGGAATCTCTACAAATATATTCAAGCACATATCAGTTGCACGATCATTTTAACCTTTATGGTGACAGATGGAAAAAGTCATGCTTATAAGATTCGGCCAACAACACAAAAATTTGTTCGTTTACATAATCGTGTTCATTCTATTTGTCTACTTCTCTAAACATAGCAATGATGATAACACATATAAACAACAAATCAGAAAACTAACAGCAATAACCTACGATAAACATACAAATGCCCACAAATGAAACTTCTCTCATAAATTGCACGTTCACTTTCTTTTCTTCTATTCGCAAGAACATACATCCAAAAGAAGAAAAAATTATAACAACTTACTTCTTGTTGTGAGTAAGTGTCCACTTCTCACCACAGCTTCAAACCGCCTGATCTTCACGACTCATCCAAACCACCCGCTTATCATCAGCTGGTTTAAAACCTAAAATCGAGAACCCACAAAGATAAAACCCTAAATTTCACATTAAAAATCAAACCTTTATATATATATTTCTAAGAAACACCAAGACTTTCAACAAAATCATCAGAAACTTAAAAATATGTAAACTAAGCTAGTTTATACTAAATCTGTATAAAGCAACTCAATTATAAATCATCCATCATGCAAATACACTTAAATTCCATGTAATCAAAAAAATGCAAAACCAAAACCCCTAATTTATTTATTTATATAAATCTGAAATACCTAATTAAAAAAGCCCTAAAATTAAAAATTGATGGCCACCTTAATTATGAGTAACCGTTGTTCTTGTATAAGCCTTCTTTAATCGCCATAACAACTGATTATGAGATTAAATTCCTCTTTCTAGATCTTTTTGCATGTGTAGGTAAAGTTTCTTCATTTGTTTTGTGATATGATGGAAAATAATAATGGGACTAATGGCTGTGTTCAAGGTTTGTGGAGACGATGAATCATCCACCCAAATGCTTATTTTGTTAACACGTGGTAACTAAAAAAATATTTGAAAAAAAAACCCGGGTCGAGCCGGGTTAGCCGGCCCGAACCGCCAGAACCCGTCGGAAGAAGCCGGGTCGGGTCGAATCTGATTAAATGCATTAATGGTGTGCCTCGGGGCAACAATCTTAATCTATAAATATATAGTATAATATTAGTATTATTATTTATTATTTTATTATTATTATTATTTATTTTTATTATTATTTTGTGTTTTATTATTATTATTATTTCTTAGAATTATTTTTTATTATTATTATTTTATTATTTATATTATTTTAATTGTAATATATTAATTTTAAAGTTTTAGTAAAAAAATGGATTAC
Source organism: Tanacetum coccineum (assembly GCA_026074375.1). Lineage (NCBI taxonomy): Eukaryota > Viridiplantae > Streptophyta > Magnoliopsida > Asterales > Asteraceae > Tanacetum > Tanacetum coccineum. The sequence continues at coordinate 14,746 of BQNB010133638.1, forward strand.
ATTACGTTGCGAGTCAGCCAAACACATCGACAGATTTCATCAATTACAATTACAACACATTACAATTACAACACATTCCAATTCTTTGAATTACAATTACATCAAATTACAATTCCTTACAATTCCTTCAAAAATATTCTGTGAATCAAACGGCCCCTTATGTTGCAGACATATTGTTCGTATACTAAGGGTATAAATGTTTAGGTTAATGAAATTGTTTTTTCTCATGCTTGCACCATTTCTCACGTCTCTCTCTCTAATCTGTTGGGTATTTTCTTAGTCCATGAGGATTAAGAGCCCAACACATTGGGGCCCATCTTGGGTCCATTTAGTCCTTATTT
>BQNB010133639.1:1480-18434 GCA_026074375.1 Tanacetum coccineum
ATAACGTATTTTTTGAACAAACGTCTCTTTTGGGTCATTTTCTATGATTATGATTGTTGTTTCCATGAAGTAATACCCCAGATTAGCTTCCGCTGCTATATGTAAAAATGGGGGTGTTACAAACAAGACTATTAGAAGAGAGAAGAATATCAGAAGTGGGAAGACAATTAGAAGTGGAAAGAACCATTTAGAAGTGAAAAGGCCATTTGAGGTGAGAAAAGACGTTTACGAGATGTGATGACCAAGATTTGCATGTGAGGGGATTTATTGTGTAGTGATAGATTATGAGTATAACGATTGTAAAGGTTGTGTTTAAGAATGAGACGTATTTCATTATGAAATCCACTTGACTATTGACAATATAAGCAACGATGCTTATGAGTGTTGGGATATGAGGATGACCCATTGATCTATAGAGAGATATTGGACAAAGGTTTGTGCTTTGTGATTATGTTGGTGGTGAAGGATTACATGGTAAATCTTCTTGTGAAGATGACTCGGTGGATGACCCAAGACTCGTTTTTCATTGCACCTTGTTGGTTTGAATATGTACTAGAACTAGTAATCAAGAGTGAATAATAGTTAATGAGGTTTAATTGTAGAGTAGACGTCATCTCGTAGCAGCAAAAGAGAGGGAATGTTTGGTTATGGATTTAGAAAAGAATAAATGGATATTCCATGTCTGCTGCCGACGGTCCCAGATATATCTGGGGGCCGCCCAATTAAATCTAAAGGCCGCCGAACCGCCAGCAGGGGACATGTTTAGAGCTTGATGAATTTTTGCGAAAGGAGTGACATTTTAATTTGCATTTCACTAATTAAAAATACTCAAAGTACTTCAGATGAATTAGTTAAGTTGTCACGACGCATGGAGTAGAAAATAGATTAGAATCAAGACTAGTAGAAAAGGAGAGAAAGATTTTCGGAATATGTTCCATCATTCCTAGACGTAGACGAAGATAACTGAACGATTCACACTTGAGGGGTAAAGAAAGAATGTTGGCGATGTTATCTTCAGACGTAACTTTTTCCATGGAGATGTTTCCTTTTGGACATTGTCCCAAAGGAAATAATGACGTATCTCGATGTGTTTCGTTCGCGAGTGAAAAAAATTAAATAAATAAAGAATAAAGCAAATGAAGATGGAAGCAACGAGCTTGACAAAGACGGTTGGTGGTTAGCGTACGATGAACTACATCCACGAAGTTATGTAGCTCTTCCTGAGCATTGCGAATGTTCATAGAACAGTCCCACGACGAGGTATCAGGTTGTCTTAAAGGTGGTAGCAGAAATGGTGGATGAAAGAAATCAACCATCTATATGGTTGTAGAGGCGTAATTTAGTGAGAAGGTAGAGGTGTGATCACAATTTCCTAAAAGACAAAGAATGTTTTTGTTGAAGAGAAAAAGTGGTTTCGTTGAAAAGAAAGAATGTTTTTGTCGAAGAGAAAAGGAGAGCATTTTAACTTATGTTGTTAAAAGGCTTGAATATGGATTTTTAGATATGAACTTTAACATTTGCGATCACAAGTTAAAGATATTTGAATGTTTCAGATGAAATATATAAGTTGTCAAACCTACTTGGAGGAGTGTTAGATTTGTGTCTATCTTTTCCTTTATAAAAGAGTAGATTATTTGGAAGAAAGCGTGATGATGATTAAGGGAATCTGTGAATGAAGACCCTGGGAGATTTAAGACCATTTTACGTCTCTTTTGACTTTCTAGATTTGTGACACAGACGTGACGAAAAATATTCTAGTATGAGAAAATATATACCTAGATGCATAAGACATATAGATGTAAACATGCAAGTTTATCTAAGCATGCATCAACATAATAATCAATGAGATTAATGTGTAAGACTATATAACATCTAAAAGTTAATTGTTATACATCAAATTAACATAGTGTAGGTGCACAATCAACACGTAAGTCATGTAAAATGCTGCATACAAAACATGATGATTTTAATGTAATCGTCATGTAAAACATGTTGGCATTTAGCATTTAGTAGCATGTGTTATTTAGATAAACAAATAAATATTTTATCTAAATTGCTAGAAATAGACTAAAGCCTTTACACTAGACATGCATTCAATAGCTAAGCAAATAAACGTTGAGCATCAAGATAATCATAAAGGCATATAATTGCATTACTTGGGAGCAAATTATCATCTTGAAACTTTAAAGCACATATGTGAGGTGTAGGTTATCTAGATTGACTAAGGAAAAACCTAATATCTACTTGCTTAGTGTGCACTCCTAATGAGAAACAAAGTCCATCAATGTAGACTATCATTAGCCATATTTAGGAAGAGCCATTTAATCAAATTAGATAATAAATTTGAGACTATCACTAGTGGTGCTCAATTCAGGCTAAACACTGCCATTTTTACGGGTTATACCACGAACCCAACTTTACTCTTAGAAGCAATTCAACCGTTAGGTCAAATTAAATTTCTATGCAATAGGTTCTCTAGTAGTCATTCTCATGTTAGACAAAATAGAATTCCTATATTTGCCTAATAAAGTGTAGAAAAGATGAAATGTTATTGTCTTTTCATACAAGGCCTAATATGACTCAACTAACATGCTTTAATTCCGGTTCACATAATCCTAATCAAGATGCGTGGAATTCTAGGGTTGAATGAGAGAGAAAGCAAGTTGTTGTAATTTTAAGAAAGAATGAGCCATCTAGAACCTAGGAGTATGCTTAAGAGTGACAATGTGTAATGTACTATATTGAGAGTGTTCAAAGAATGCACCTTTGCATGTCTTTTAAGAAAGAAATCCAATTAAGGTTACTTACCTCAGTAGATCTTGTGAATGTTTCTTTGTAGAAATAATGATGATTTACCAAAAGTTAATTACATGTATGTTGGACTTTTAAACAAGAGATTGACAAGAGGAAGATGTTTAAATCAGTTTCCAAAGGGCGGATCTAGCTAAACCGAAGATGAATCTAGAATGTAGGATCCATAGAGGTGCCAAATTTGGGTAAGGATCATTTTCCTATTATTTGGGAGATGGTGTTAATATTAGGTTATTAAGAGAAGCTTATATAAGTTATACGGGTTCTCGGTTTGAGTTTTTGGAAATGAAATCCAAGTGTTGCTTATCAAGTTGAAATACTTATGAGTTTCCTGATGGAAATTCATAGTCGTTAATTCTACTTAGAGTGTGTTAAGTTTAGCATGTTAATTTGACCATAGCTAATAACACAAACATTTGAACAATTTAGACTCAATGAAACATCTTCATTGCAAGAGTGAGTTGCAATTTGATGACTAATCTTATTGTCTTGCAATCGACTTCGTGATTTCATGTAATAACCGAGGATGGTTAAACATGTAGACTCAAAAAAATATCTATGGTCATTTGATTGATATTTCCGTAATCTAGATAAATCCTAGTCTCGACTTCATGTTCAAATTCTAATTTTGCAATTAGACTGAATAGTGAGATTGATTATCGTTTGAATAATAATCATCTTCATATTTGAAATCCTCTTACAATTACTTATTGAAAGAAAGCAAGATAACGGTTTGTGAAATATGTTCAATTATTCATAGTCCTAATCTTAGATGGTTAAAGGGTTCACATTTAGTGAAAAAGAAATATTATGCTTATTAGGTAAAGTAATAAAGAGTTTTGATGAAAAGAGAATTTGAGTTTTAAGTTGTGCTTTTAAATTGTTTGAGCAAAGTTACATATGTTGTGCATTTGCTCATGTTTGGCTTTTCGGAGATGACGACTTTACCAAGTGCATTTCAAGGTAAATTCTTGAATATTTCGGATAAAACATTCAAGTCGTCAATCCTACTTCATTGTGTATTTTACGCATATATTTGCCAAATATTTGGAACATAGCAATTGGACAAGTAGACTCAATATGACATCATTTACACAAGTGTGAGTTATGATCCGATGCATATTCTCATCGTCTTTGAAGAGGATGTCGTTATTTTCATATCAATCGAGTGTGATTGAGTATGGGGGTGTTTACTTTTCTCTTGTTGCCTCTTAATTGGGATGAAAGTGGGCCCGGAGTCCTTATTCCATCTTAGTTGATAGACACATAAATACCTCCCTCTCCCAATTAAGAGGCACATTAAGAGGCATTAACAAAACCACTTAATTTAGTAAACAAGCCCTATGTAGGTTTAAGATAATATCTCTTGTTACATTTTGATATAATCTCAAAGCTAGGCAAATAAGAATCCAATTTCTTGTCCATACTTGAAAACTTGTCAATTAGATTCGATAATGATTGGTGTATGTCGTTTAATATAGGTAATTTTTGTTATTAAGTTTTACTATTTATATTTTGCCGACTTTACCTATTAACTAACACTAACGGGCAGTGTACCCGATCGATTGTAGGTTCGTTGGTAAGTAGGGTGTTAATCACTAAGAGTGAGCGTTAAAACTTTATTTACTAATATTCTAGTTATCTAAGTTAAGTCTAGTTATTCTAAATTAATTATAGTTAATCATGTCACAATTAACCTAAACCCGCATAAAGCTCATACCGTTGATTGTAATCTATCTAGGAGACAATATTGGTGATGATATCGAAACCTAGCTCATTAAGGCTTTACCAACTTATGTCCAATGGTTATCTATATGTTGGTATTCCATAGTACGAGTACTTCCCAAGGAAACAGAACATTATTTGTAATCCTAAGTCACCTCTTAGTCTACCTATTCACTTAACCAAGGGCAGAAACAAGGGCATAAATTTGTAGTCCTATTAATCCAGAGTCACATAGATAAGCTGTATGTTTTATTTATCCCAGACTCTAGTCTACATATCCGTAATCCTAGATCTAGTTGAATGATAAATAAAACATAATCGAAACATAAACAGATATGAAGTGATAAACATAATCAACATGCAATGAATAAGTAAACAATCGATATAAACAAACCAAACATTAAATTATCATAAACATGGCTAATACCTAAATGTATTAGCCTATAGTCATTGTAACAATATACAGTATCTTATACGGCGTATCTGCTGATGTGGATACGGCGTATTCTTCAAAGTCATGCAATGGTCATTATCTTGTCTAAGTTTTGGGAAATAGCGTATCCATTTAGAATGATACATTGTATTCTTCAGATTTAGTAGACTTTCTCGAACTTCTTCATTTATGATCCAAAACATGTTCTTTTCACTATCTTTTCCCAAATGCTCGATAATATCTGAAATTCATACAAATAAGCAATTAAGTATCAAATCTTATATAAAACAATATAAAATGAGCAATAAAGATGGGATAAATGATGCCAATAATGTGACGTTATTTGATGTCATCAAATATCCCCCCACTTGAATCCTACTTGTCCTCAAGTAGACTTTATAATTAACTTATGAAAATGTATCCCAAACGAATGTCTAGGATTTTTCCTTTAAGCTTTTTTAGCACACAACCAAACACCTGACGAAATAGGAAACGAAATCACTCAAATCACTCAACTAATCTATGTGGTAATTATTTAGTAGTTCGCTCAATTGCTCGGTCATGACGAGTATTCTATCATAAGCTTGACAAGGATACACATCTCCACCACTAAAGCTAAGGAGTAACCAGTCTAAAAAGGTAAATTAGGAGAATCTTATAAGGCTTAAGGGTTGATCATTCTTTATAATCTCTATCGATACCAGTATTCTAGAAAAGGCGACAAAACTACAAATGTACTCCCAAATCTATGACCGTGACACTTGTGATTGCTCACTCCCTAACTCGAATAAGCTAAAGAATAGGATCAAGTAATCTTTACCAATAGTATTACACCAACAAGGGAAAAAAACCACACATACACATTCAAATCTATGAATGAGACACATGTGATTGTTCACTCCCTCATTTGAATAAAACCAAAGGTTAGGATGAAGAATGATATAGGGTAGGGATTAGGCATGGGAAACATTTATAATTGGTGTAAAATAAAATAACAAAACAAATAGATTAAGTCCAACCAATAAACAAAAACGTTGCTAGCTACTTTCCCAACCACAAACTTAAAAAAGACACAAATCACCGACTAACTCACGTTTTAACATAGAAAACTCACGCTTTGTTTGGTAGACACGAATTAGACTCAATGATGTCTTAATCATCATCCTTGACGATTCATAAAAAAACAAACCTAGTTGGCGTTCCCGTAACGACCAACTCCCAATCATCCAATATAGTACAACAATGGTGGCGATATCTACCAATTGATACAAAAAATACATAGTTGGTTAAATTTGTGACCAACTTTAAATACTATACAACAATACTTTACATCGTTGGTTTATAACATGCACCAACGAATAATTGATCATCTGATATATAATAAAATTGGTTAACTGTAGACGAACCGATTATCACACAATCCTCTTCTTTTTTTCTCTCTTAATTTTTTTTTGTATTTCTCTGTTTTTTTGATTTTTTTAAAACATAACTAGAAAACTAATCACGATCATAGTAAAATTCGGATAATAATTCCATAACGCTCATATCTCAGAAATAAAAATAATAGTGAAAGTAGTAAACACACGAAAAATAAAAGAAACTACTTTCACATTCCCATTGCATTGTGCAATTCCTGACCTAACCAAGGATAAGAAATACGTACACGAACACAGGAAGTACATACTTTACACAAAAGCAACTAGCAACCAACCACAGACTTAATCTATAGGGTAGGCTAAGGTGTAAAGGTGTAACAAAACAAATTTTTAGTGGTGTAAGAAATGAAAGGAATGGCTCAGAAGGTTTTTCTATGGGTATCTTACTCTAAAGATGAGAGTAAACAAGGGGTTTTTCATGAGGGTTAACTAACTAGTTTAGTTAGTTGATAACACATAATGTAAATGGAATAGGCTTTTTGGTGTAATCCTAGAAATTTGCCAATTTCAACAAGTTACTCCAATTATAAAAATAATACTCATTATGGTGGTCTCGAATAGTATACCAAGCCAAGTTCAAAATTTTACTACAATCACCGGCACACTCATATATTTTTGGAATTTTGGGTAAAATGGGGGAAATGGAATAGGCTTAATCCTTACAATATGGAAATAAGGGTTATATGTGCGGGTTATGCAACTAAATCTTACAAAAACATGCTAATTTTTTTTTAAATTTAGGCATAAATTAGGCATATTTTTGTAAAAATAATGACAAGTAGCATCCTAATTCTCCTTCCCCCCACTTGAGATATACAACGTCCACGTTGTATAAATATAAAATGAAAAACAGAAAATATAAAGAATTAGAATGAAAAACTCCATTGGGATTTGCTCGGTATGATCCTCTATGATGAGTTTATGAGCAATTATGTGTGTTGTGTAGCGAAAAGTGTCTGAATACCAACATGACTACAACACATAGAATACCAAAATATATTCATACCACCACTTCCTTTAATCTTGTTCAGTACTTCTCTGTTTTAAGATAAGAGAAATCACAGTAGTCGAATCTCCCAATAAACGTTGGTTAGAATAAGAAAACAAAAATAATAATCGTATAGGGGGGTCGATCCGCCGTATCCATAGTGCGGGATACGCCGTATTGAATCCTGTAAGAAAAATAAACCAAATACGGGTCAAAGGTCAAATACGCCGTATTCAGAATCCTGAATACGCTGTATTGACAAGTCTGACAATAAAGTTTCAAAGTACTAAAAAATAAAAAGATAACGTCCAGGTTATTCAATACGCCGTACCATTGAGTTGGATATTCCGTATCAAAATTCTGGGAAGACATACTCTATACGAAAATTGAAATTACATTTCGGGTTGTATCCCGACAAGCACTTTTATTTATTGAAGAGTCTTTATGTTAGACTCCCTTCAGCTTAGTCCATCTCATGCACGCTCACGTGTCCATGTGTGAGCCATTCAAACATCTTCTCGTCCCTTATATATTCGGGTCCCAAATTCAAGTCTCCTTTGTAGAAACCTTTTAGCTTTTGACATGGGTGCGAGTTTCCTTCCAATTTGTCATGTGCCTCACTTTAACTAATGGCCAAAACTTGTTACATTGTCAGTTAGAGAGATGTTTAAACCTTGGATGCGATCGGGCCATTTGATAAGTAACATTGTCATTACCATTATGAATGGTAATAAATCCATCAAACCATCTTGCTTCAACACACGCATCCCTATAAAATGGTTTCCCAAAAATAACATCACCCATGTCTTTATCTCGGTAAGCATCCATATTCTCTATAGCTATAAAATCAGTAACAATTGAAAAGTTTCCAACAATGATAGGCACATTTATAAAAGTTCCAACAACATTTTTCCCTTTATATTCAATTTTCTCTTTCATTATCGAATTATAAAAACTTTTAGACATAACAATAATTGATAAAATAGGGAAAAAGTTAGCATTCACATGCTCATATCCTATCATGCAATAAAATTGTAAATTATAAGCACAATTAATATGAATCTTCCTATGGTAGTCGCAAAAACTAGGATATTCATCTATTTTCCCAACTATCTCATCATCATGCCTAATTTTGACTACATCGACCATTGGTTCATCAATAATTTCTCCTTCCTTAATTTTTGGATCCAAATCCTCATTCTCATGATTTCTAAGCTCTAATTGTTCATTTAGATCATTTAATTCAATAAAATCTCCAAATTCAGGGTCTTGTAATCTATTTAAAATTAATGCTTCGCCCATTAGTCTAGCTTTTAAATCAAGTTCCATTCGTTTTCTTTATCCTAACACATAAACCTTCTTAATTTTGTTGCTAGTAGAACTATCACTCTTAAATACTATTTTTTCATTCCCAACTCTTAAACTAAATTTTCTTTTAAATACATCAATTTTAGCATGAGCAGTAGACAAAAATGGCCTTCCAAGGATCAATGGAATCTTGATATCCTCGGGCATATCTAAAACAATAAAGTCTACGGGAAAGACAAATTTATCAATTCCTACTAACACTTTTTCCGCTATACCTTTAGGACGTTTCATAATTTTATTAGCCAATTCAATGATTAATTTAGTAGCAGCTAATTTTCCTAAACCTATATTGGTAAAGGTTGAATAAGGCATAACACTAACACTAGCTCCTAAGTTAGCCACGACCTTATCAAAACACATATCATTAATTTTTCAAGGTAAAGTAAAACTTCCTGGGTCTTTTTCTTTTGGAGGTAGATCATATTTAGTAATTGTTGAGTAATGCTCGTTCATTGTTGCCTTGATCTCCTCTTTGATCCTTGTTTTTTCCTTCAGCAATCTCTTCAAGCTCGTAGCAGACTCTGCCGAATTGACTTGCAGCTTCTTCAATTCCTTCAACACTCCCTTCTCGTCATAACCATATTCTTTCAAAAGACCAGAAAAAGGAACACTTGCTCGGCTAAGCTTGATCGACTGCATCTTGTCATCCCTCTGTTCACTCGATACGGCGTATCGAGTGTTGGTTGTTATGTCCCAGATCATGGTAAAGACAATCAATGACCTAGCTACGTACCAAAGATGGTTACCGGATATCACTTGAAATCGTGTAATCACTTTCCAAAGAAGATTATTCGACCATATGCTTGGGTATCTCGAATACCTCCTTAGGATAAGACCAAGTGTTTGTTCTTGTTCTAGGCACATATCAAGAACCCTACGTTTCTATGTGTTTATGTTTTTTGTCTTGTTTTTCACACACCATCATGCAGTTATGATCTCCTATTTATAGGAGAGATACTCAAAACCCTAGTAAAAGGAGTTATGAGAGATTATAGGAGATATAATCTTTTCCATAACTAACTTCCTTGATTTAAGGAATTAGTGGTTACAATGACCATATTAAACGTGGTCATTAAATGTAATTATAACTTACCATATGAAACGGTCAAATCAGTTACAAGTCATTAAATTCATATTAATGAGTTATTCCTTCAGTATCCTGAACATCAGCTTGCCCGCTGAGAAGCTTACCAGCTGAAGGTTTAAACTGAAGCAACCCACTGATGAGTTAACCCGCTGAGGATACTTCTTCTGATGGATTACTCAGTGATGAATATCCTTCAGTCCAGAGTTACTCACTAAAGAGTGAACTCACTGAAGTTCATCAGTGACATGAATTCCTTTTAACCACTATCTGAGTCAGGGTGTTCAGTGACCTATGAGAGTATACTTCGTACCTCCAGTCTCTTAACTGGTATGAACTGAACCCTCATTGAACTAAATTTCCAATAATCCTCCCTAATTTAGTACAATACCTTTGCATGAAAAATTAAACATTAAACAAACAAGTGCATAAATGAAAATGTCATGAGGATTGAATTTCCATCTTAGTAATTACACGTTCAAATATTCAAGAATCAGGATGTTCTAAGAATTGAACCCTTCAACTCATTTGAATACCTGAAGATAAAAACACATAAGTTTTCAAACACATAAGAAACTCCTGACACTATACAAGCCATGTGTCCATATCCAATTCATAAATGTTTTAAGAGCCAAAGTCCATGCTCCTTGAAGTGGAAAAACCTTAACATTTACATAGGTTGTTCCTCTTAATTTATGCTCCTGCTAAGCACTTTTTCAAAGAAATTAACCATTGAGAAGTTAACAACTTCATCCTCCTTTATCAGCAGGTTCCAAGCACATCCTTGGGATGATATGTAAATACATGTGCTTCAGTCCACTGAATGTGCAGCTTTCCACATTGAACTCAGCTACCAAGTTTCCTTAGTAGGGAGTTAGGTGTCCTAGCATTCAGCGACTTAGTTGGACTTTAATCCCATCCTTTCAGTAGTCTTTATAACCATGTCTCTAGCCAGTCCCTTTGTCAAGTGATCAGCTAAGTTTTGTTGAGACCTCACAAACTTTATAGATACCACCCATTCATGATCAGCTTACGAATCATGTTATGCCTAACACCTAAGTGTCTAGACTTCCCATTGTACATCTGGCTATAAACCTTTGCCAATGTAGCAGCACTATCACAACGGATAGAAATAGGTGCTATAGGTTTAACCTACAATGGAATCTCAAGGAGCAAGTTTTTCAACCATTTAGCTTCCTTACCAGTAGCTGCTAGAGCCACAAATTCAGATTTCATTGTAGAACCAGTGATACAAGTTTGTTTCTTGGAGGCCCAAGAAATTGCACCACCACCAAGCAGGAATACCCAACCACTTATAGATGAATTGTATTCAGTGTTGCTAATCGAGCTTGCATCAGTGTAACCTTCCAACATTGAAGGATAACCAATATATGTCAATCTATAGTCCATGGTTTTCTTTAAGTACTTCAGTACCTACTGAATTGCTTGCCAGTGCTGAGTACCAGGATTACTAGTATACATGCTCAGTTTCCTATTGAAAAAGCAATATCAGACCTTGTACAAGTCATGACATACATTAAGCAGCCAATCACCTTAGAATACTCAAGTTGAGATACAGCCTGACCATTATTGGGCATCAACTTCTCACTTATATCCATAGGAGTACTAACTGGAGTGCATTCAAAGTAATTAAATTTCTTTAGTACCTTCTCTATGTAATGAGACTGAGAAATTTCTATTCCATTACTTTCATGTTTAATCCTTATACCCAAGATAACATCAGGCTCCCCCGTGTCCTTCATAGAGAATCTTGATGACAAAAATTCCTTTGTCAGGTCAACCTGAACTTGGTCAGTGCCAAAGATCAGCATGTCATCAACATATAGGCAAATGATGACTCCTTTACCAGAATCATCAAATTTGCTATATACACATTTGTCGGCTTGGTTAAGTAAATAACCATTAGACAAAACCACTTCATCAAACTTTTGATGCCATTGCTTAGGTGCCTGCTTTAGTCCATACAAAGACTTAATCAGTTTGCACACCTTGCTTTCATTACCAGGCATGATGAAACACTGAGGTTGGTTCATATAAACCTCCTCTTCTAATTCACCATTCAAGAAAGCTGTCTTCACATCCATCTGATGAATAATCAGGTTGTGAATAGATGTCATAGCAATCAGCAGTCTTATGGTACTAATATGTGCCACTAGAGCATAAGTATCAAAGTAGTCTATCCTTAACTTTTGTTTAAAGCCCTTAATGACCAGCCTTGCCTTGAACTTTTCAATAGTTCTGTCTACCTTCAGTTTTCTTTTGAAGATCCATTTGCAACCATAAGGTTTTCAACCTGGAGGTAGATCAGCCAACACCCAAGTGTTGTTGCCCATGATGGAATCCATCTCATCATTAATTGCTTCCTTCCAGAAAGCAACATCCTAAGACTTCATTGCTTCATCAGATGTCTTGGGATCATCCTCAACATTAAAGCAATAGGAGTGTTGGTCAGAGACCTCAGTCCTTGTTCCTTCAATTAAGTATAATTGAAATTCAGGTATAAAGTTCTTTGGAGCCCTATTCCTTTTGCCTTTTCTAAGTTCAAGTTCAGGTTGTTGAGTCACAACCTCTTCAGTGACCTCTTCAGGGAACACCGAACAACCAATGTCTTCAGTTCCATTTACCAGGGACCTCTGACTTGGTCTAGCGACTGATGAGAATCTATTCTCATCAAAGATAGCATCCTTTGATTCATTTATTGAGTTAATTGAAACTAAATCATTAGGTTTAATAACATAGAACCTAAAAGCCTTGGAATGCTTAGCATATCCAACAAAGATGCATTCAATGCCTCTTTCACCAAAGTTTTCAGCTTTGGACCAGGGAGTCTTACAACTAACCTACAGCCTTAAACCCTGAGGTAGTTCAAGTTTGGTTGGTTTTTAGTCCAGAGTTCATAAGGGGTAATTATGTTTCTTTTGTTGGGAATCCTATTTAATAAATAGCAAGCTGTTAACATAGCTTCACCCTAGAACCCTTGACTCAGTCCAAAGTAGGACAACATGGAATTAACCATTTCTTTCAGTACTCTATTTTTCCTTTCAGATATACCATTTTGTTGTGGAGTATAGGGGGCAGTCGTGGATAATACCAACAGACTGAAAATACAGAGTATCCATGTACCCCTATCAGTCCTAAATCTTTTGATCAGGGACCCTTGTTGTAATTCAACTTCAGTTTTGAATACTTTAAATTTATCTAATGCTTCATCCTTAGTATGTAATAAATAAACATAACAAAACTTTAAAGGATCATCAATAAATGTCACAAAGTATTTTTTTATTCCCTAGTGAAGGAGTAGCATGAAGATCACATAAATCACTATGGATCAGCTCCAAAACTTCAGTCTTATACTTTTCAGTGTCCATGTCAAAAGCAGGGATTAACCCATCCTTAGATATATCTTGCATTCTTTTAAAGTGGACATGGCCAAGTTTAGCATGACATAGGATTAAATCATTCAGTTTAGAGGTTGACATAAAGGCCAAACCAATATTATCATTAACAATTAAGCCTGAACATTTGATTAAACAAATAGCCAAAACTAATAAACACACCATGTTTAGACAAAACAAATTTATCAGATTTAGTTACTTGTTTATAACCACAATTATTCAAAATACCACTTGAAACTAATTTTTTTTATTATTGGGAACATGCTAAACATTAAACAAGGAAACAATCTTTCCAAAAATCTAAGATCTACACAACCACATCCAATCACTATGGACCAACAACATTATTGCCCTTTGGCTTGTCACTATCCTGCGCCCTGAGGGATTCCTCACTGCGCAGATGACTACCCAACTCAACAAGAGTTAAATCCTCCTTATGTTTCAAGGTATGCATGAACTCTTTCAAAGAAGGAGGGAGTTTATCAATAATACAAGATACCTGAATAGCCTCATCCATGTTTATTTTATGTTGTGTAAATCTACCAAGTATACCAAGAAGTTTATTCTATTGTTCCATATCTGGTCTTGAATCAGTCATTTTGTAATTTGTGAAATTACTAACAAGAAACTTCTTACTTGATTCATTCTCAGCCATATATTTGGCCTCCAAGGAATCCCATAGTTCTTTGAAAGATTCAACAGTTTGGTAAATAACAAACAAAGGATCGGACATACCATTGAGGATTAAGCCTCTGCAGAAATAGTTATCATTGTCCCACTTGGCCCTCTTCCTGACTTGTTCCACGGTTAGATTATCACCAACATCATCTGGCATGTGAGTAGTAAGCACATACACCACACTCATGCTAGAGAGCAAGAAGTGCATCTTCTTTTTCCATCTTCTAAAGTCTACCCCTTCAAACTTGTCAAGCTTGGAAAAGTTTGAAGCCATGTGTTTCATAGAAGCAGTAACCATTAATTATCACAAAATAATATTTTTTGATTGTTGGTTATTGTGTCCCAGATCAGGGTAAAGACAATCAATGACCTAGCTACATACCAAAGATGGTTACCGGATATCACTTGAAATTGTGTAATCACTTTCCAAAGAAGATTATTCGAACCTATGCATGGGTATCACGAATACCTCCTTGGGATAAGACCAAGTGTTTGTTCTTGTTCTAGGCACAAATCAAGAACCCTACGTTTCTATGTGTTTATGTTTTCTGTCTTGTTTTTCACACACCATCATGTAGTTATGATCCCCTATTTATAGGAGAGATACTTAAAACCTTAGTCAAAGGAGTTATGAGAGATTATAGGAGATATAATCTCTTCCATAACTGACTTCCTTGATTTAAGGAATTAGTAGTTATAATGACCATATTAAATGTGGTCTATAAATGTAATTGTAACTTACCATATGAAACGGTCAAATCAGTTACAAGTCATTAAATTCATATTAATGAGTTATTCCTTCAGTATCCTAAACATTCAGCTAGCCCACTAAGGAGCTTACCTGCTGAAGGTTTAAACTGAAGCAACCCACTGATGAGTTAACCCGCTGAGGATACTCCCTCTGATGGATTACTCACTGTTAATATCCTTCAGTACAGAGTTACTCACTAAAGAGTGAACTCACTAAAGTTCATCAGTGACATGAATTCCTTTTAACCACTATCTGAGTCAGGGTGTTCAGTGACCTATGAGAGTACACTCCGTACCTCCAGTCCCTTAACCGGTATGAACTAAACCCTCATTGAACTAAATTCCAACATCTAGTAGGTTCAATACGGCATATCGAAGGTACATCATCTTGCTCAGTAGTATTAATTGACTTGACATTATCCCTTAGGTTTGTTTCAGTTGAGCTAGGAAGACTTCCAGATCCCCTTTATTGAAGTCTCTTACTCATTTGCCTAATTTGAATCTCTAATGCTTTAATTGAGGCTCTTTGGTTTCTGATTGCAGCATCCATTGAGGCTCGAATTTCTTTAATCAAATAAGAGTTTTCATCATGTCTTTTTGCGGATTCTGCCATGAACTTGCTTAATGATTCTTCTATCGTTTTTCTTTTTTCCTGATATGATGTATTTCCATTGTATCTTTGGTAGAATCCTAGAGCAGCTGCTCTATATCTTACTGTATTCGGGAATGGTACTCCAAACTGAGTGTAGTATGCTTCTTCAAGTGTCTTTCCTTCCTCCTTTAGTGGACAATCCTTAGAGTAATGAGGTCCACTGCATAATTCACACCCTACTTGAGCAGCATACACTCCTTTATTTACTTTCTTAATTTCCTTGCCAAGATTGTTCAGCTGAGCTTAAATAGCAACTAATCCATCAAAAGTATTACTACTTTTATTTCTAGTAGATGTCTCATTATGCCATTTTTGAGAATAATCAACCATTTCTTTGATGGCTTTCTTAGCATCATCTGCCTTCATTGTAGGCACACCTCCTTTAGAATTAAGAATCTGTCTAGTCGGTACATCCAGTCCTTTGTAAAACAAAATCACCTCATGCATATTGGTTAAGTAATGTTGAGTACATCTTAATAAAAGTTCCTTGAATCGTTCCCATGCTTGATAGAGAGTCTCATCCGGCTCTTGTTGAAAGTTATTGATTTCCTCTATCTTTTTAGCAGTATGAGAAGGTGGGCAGTATTTGCTCAAAAAATTTCCTTTAAGAATTTCCCAAGTAGTAATCGAACTAGCAGGTTCGTTCCTAAACCATCTACTTGCAGCTCCAGTAAGTGAGATAGGGAAAACGCGAAGCATAAGTTGATCCTCTCAAGTCTTTTTCATGTACTCCTCCATAGTTGGTTCCATCATAGTTTCAGTGATTTCTTCTTTAACCTACTCTTCGTAATTAGAAAATAACTCGAATTCTGGTAAACTCGAATGATCAAAACTAGTGGCCTTGAAAAGCTTTCTTAACGAATGTAACGCTTACTTAGGTTCGTCGTAAGGTTCAACGAGCACTTTGTTTGAACTCCTGGTCATGAACTAGTTGAAACAAGGGTTAAATATCAGTAGGATAGGTTCGGGAGAAAGAAAATACAGAAAACTAAATACAATAGTAGAATATAAAAAATTAAAAATGTTGTTGCATCAGACAATCGATACGTTGTATTCAATAAACTGAATACGCCGTATGTATGTTTGATGTCGAATACGTTGTATTGGTTTTGAAAATGGATACATCGTATCCAAAGGGATGAATACGGCGTATCAAGTATTCGATCAGAAGAAGAACATCAGTTAAAAACAATGCAGAAAAACAAACAAACACACAAATATGCAAAATAATACAGATGCAGAATAAGAAAAATAAATATACAACAACACTTAACAATTAAAATACAAAATTACAAACTAATATACATAATAATTAAAAAACTAAACTAAAAACTAAATATAATCTAAAATACTAATAAACAAGTATTAAACAATTTCACTCCCTGACAGTGGCGCCAAAAACTTGGTGTGTGTCGTTTAGTATAGGTAATTTTTGTTATCAAGTTTTATTATTTATATTTTGTCAACTTTACCTATTAACTAACACTAGTGGGCAGTGTACCCAATCGATTGTAGGTTCGTTGGTAAGTAGGGTGTCGATCACTAAGAGTGAGCGTTAATACTCTTTTTACTAATATTCTAGTTATCTAAGTTAAGTCTAGTTAATCCAAATT
>BQNB010133640.1:0-18434 GCA_026074375.1 Tanacetum coccineum
CTTCCCTGCCTTAGATCTCTTATTAGGATTGAACACATCGACCACGGTGCCATAACCGTTACATACCTTCCAAAGGTCCCTATTTGAACAATCATCAGGGAAATTAGAGATGAACACCGACTTCGAGATCTTGGAGGTTTGGTCGATTTTGGATTGAAGGGAGTTCTGGAAACGAAACCCCATGGCAAAAAGCGATGTATAAAAAAAAAGAAAAACGGAAATAGAAAATAAATAAGAAAGGACAATCAAATCTAAACCCTAAGGTCCCAGGATGAGAAAGACGCCTAACACGCTCGATATGAGATTCATCAATTAAATGACCGATCTCAATTTCAGGGGCTATAACGATTTCAAACACCAAGGATTAAAGAGATTAGATCAAAAGATTGGGTAAAGGATTTGATCGCCGCCAATAGATTGAGAAAAAAAAATAAATGATATGATTTAACTCATCGATCAATCTAATCCAATCTAATCCAAACGATTTCCACAAACAATCTAATCCAAACGATAACCGTCACCCTAGTTTACATTTAATTCATCGATCAAAATCTAAAGAATGAATTTCATTGCCGCTGTTTGATTTTTTTGATTTTTTTGATTTTTTAAGGGATTTCAGAGTGGAATAGGTTTGACTTTTTTTTCCCACATTGACAAGTTCACTATATAGAACACATTAGGAGATTTGTATAGTACAATTTATATCATAAATTTTTGTATTGATCATCGGACATGTTTTGACTGTGGCTTCATCGGCTTAGATTTACCTTGTAACACTCATTTTCAGGTTTTTTTACCCGATTTGTATTTATGTGACTGTATATTCAAGCTCGTTGAATTGGTCAGCCGAGATCGACTATGCTTATATATTAGGCTGCCAACTATCGTTGTGGGTCGCGACCTACTTATTCCGGCGCCACATCAGCTTTCTCTCTCCAACGACCTACAGGCGACCTAGTGCCACTATGAGGCGACCTTCATTTTTTTTTTACTTCAAATTTAAATTTCATTCATAAATAAAAACATTACATTAATAATAAAAAACATTACATTAATAATAAAAAACATTACATAATAATTGAAATAAAATAAAAAACATTTCAATAATAAAGTTTTTCAGCTATTATTAATTTGCATTATTCCAAAGGTGTTCCACTAAATCAGCTTTTAGACTTAGATGAGCCGTTCTGTCGATTATCTCTTGAGTAATTTGCATCGATTCTTGATGTGTTCTTACGGGATCATCATCACGGTGTTGTTCCTATGGAAAAAACTCAGGATATATCGCATTACCGTTGTCATGAATTATCATATTATATAATATGAGGCATGTGTACATTATATCTGATAGTCCACTTTGCGTCATCCCTCGAGCCGGATATTTAATTATCTTCCACTTCTACTTTAAAACACCAAAAGCCCGTTCCACATCTTTCCTTGCTGCTTCGTGCTTTGTCTTATACAATATTCGTTTATGATCATTCATAGCTGGATTTTTAATTGATTTAATAAGAACGGACCATTACGGATATATCCCGTCAGTAAGATAATATCCTCTTTTATAAGGCATGTTGTTAGCCACGAATGGAACATCCGGTGCTCTCCCCAATTTGAGATCATTGAAAAGAGGGGATTGACGTAAAACGTTCACGTCGTTATTCATCCCGGAGACACCAAAGAACGCATGCCAAATCCATAAATCATTAGAAGCTATCACTTCTAATAAAATGAATGGATCTGGCCCGTGATCACCCCTAGAAAATTAAGCTTTGAATGCTACTGGGCAATTCGCCCATGGCAAATTTGTACACTCAATGCTTCCTAACATCCCAGGAAACCCATGCTTTTCATTGTGATAAGCATAGAGTTTTCAATGTCAGCATATGTCGGCTTTCGCAAAAACTCTTCACCATATAAATTCATGATGACCTTACAAAAGATTCGGAGAGAATCACGAGATGTTGTCGTACCCATTTGCAGATATTCGTCAAGAGAATCAAGAACAAATTCGTATGCCAATTGACGAATTACGGAAGTACACTTCATTACGTTGTCTCCTACAATCATATCTTTCTTGAAAAAATTGAGAAGCATCGGTTACTTCTCGAATAATTTTTGTAAATAGTCTTCGGCTCATCCTGAAACGTTCACGGAATGTTGCTTCGTCATACTGTGGGTGTTCGGAGAAGTACGCCATTACTAAACGATCATGAGCACCGTAATGATCCCTTTGTACTGAGGTTCGATGGACTTTTGGCTTTGACGCTTCATAAGCCGCTTGACATGCCTCCGTAAACATAGCAAGCTCGCTATTAACTTCATCTTCATCGTCCGAAGAGGTATCAAAAAATAGATCGGAAGACATTGTGTAGATTAGTGGTTTGAATGTGTGTAGAGAGAATTGTTGTTTGAATGTGTGATAAAAATAGTGAAGTGAGTGGGTATTTATCGTGTTAAAATTATTTAAATTTTAAAAATTAAAAAGTTGTTTTTATATACTAGCAAAAAAACGTATACTTTTTCCTTGAAAATGACTGCGATCGTTGTCGTGCCTGCGACCATTAGCCTATTTGATCTCCGGCGACTTGAACGGCGACCGACTCCCCACTACGGGGTCGACCGACGTCGACCGACGTCGACCGACAGCGACCGAGTCGGTCGTCCGGCCCGTAGTTGTCAGCCTAAAAAAATTTACACCATATATAATTTGATGTTAAGAATCTAAGATGATTTATGTTTGTAATTAAACTAAACCTTTAATACTTTGTGTCAGCATATCAGAATATATACACAAAACATTTTTCAAAGAGATAAATACGATTATAATGATATCAGAGTCGTCTCTTGGCTTCTTTTATACTAAAGCGAAAATATGAAATGAAGCATTTTCAACAAAGATTTTTTTGTTATTAATTTTGAATAATTTAAAGGATTTATCAATAACTAGTTACATCACACATTTGGATATCCGAAAATTGCCTTGATGGTTTTTATGTTAGACCTATTATTTTACCCAAAATTTTCAACATAAATATGTGGAAACTAGAAGGGGGGTTGAATAGTTTACACTTTTGTTTTACGTTTTAAAAGTTTACTTTTAAAAATGTATAGATCCGAGTTATATGTTCAATCAAATCACAATATGAACAAGCAATAACTATCTAAACGAAAACTAGATAACAACAATCATAATGTAAAGAGATAAGGAAATAAACAACCAAACCAAGACACCAAGATTTTATAGTGGTTCGGCTACGAAGCACCTCTTCGCCTTACTCCACTCCTCGAGTATCTGACTCGAGATTCACTATGTCAACAAGCTCCCTTTAGGCGGAAAAAACCGTTTACACGTCGCTTACGTTATTTTCTGACACTAAGCTAAATGACGAGTCCTAACCTTAGCTAGAACCAATCTACCACTTCACAAGATATACACACTCACAAGATCTACACTATCGGATCTACACAAAATCCGAATCACACAAATACACAAGATAAATACAATAGAGGTTTGGTACTTAGAAGAAAACAGGAGAGATCACTAATTAACACTTCATTTCTTGACGAATACGAGTGTTCTTCTCTTGCACTTGAATGAGAGAGAAGAGATGAGAAGAAGATATTAGATCACTTGAAACAAGATCTAAGTATGTTAGTGATCAAGAGTTTTAGTAAGAGAAAGAAGGTTTAGAGAGAGAAAGAAAAGACTAAAAAATTTCATGCAAAGAGCAATGTTTTTCTGGTGGGAATGGAGCAGTATTTATAGACAGGGAATCCTAACGGTCATCTGGTGGTGGTCATGGCGGTCCCTTATATATAAGGGGGGCCACTAGACTCCGCTCCTGTTTTTGTCTTTTTGTGGTGAAGATTGTATCTGTTATGAACCTTCCATTTTGGAGGGAAAATTTGAATTTCAAATTTTAAGTTTTTAATAAAACTTTACTTTTAATTAGAAAACATTTTGTAAATGTATTTTTGAGAAAATACTTTTGTAGAATTAAAAGTGAGGATTAAGAGAAAAATATTTTCTTAATCACTAATCATGCTTAATTATTTTGTTTGTCCATACCTTAAGTGATCACTAATCTTAGAAATGGAATTTTACATTTAAAATTTGTGAACGTTTATTTTTATTGTAAACGTTTTTACATTTTGTTATTATCAAAACGTTGAGAGGTCGAAAAATATAAATAACGTTTTTAGACATTATTTGTATTAACAATCTCTCCTTTTTTTATGATGACAAAATATAAACTCATTTTAAATAAAATTAAAGATGTCAAATTATTAAAAGAGTTTTGTTCTATTTCTCCCCTTTTTTATCGAATTCAAAAAGAATGATCGTCAAGTTGTTGAAAGAAGAAAGAAATCGACGATATCAAGACTCCCCCTTGATGTGTGCTCCCCCTTGTTCGGGGCACCAAGGGATCAATCTTATGAGAATTGTGTGCTACAAAACAAGGTTAGAAGTACAAGTGCAAGACAAATATCTTTCAAGTAAACACGTTGTATTTAATTAATCAAAAGAAGAGTTTCATTCAACCAACAAGAAACTCATATGATAGCACATCCAACTAATACATTCATGCAACATAAGATAAAATTAGAGACATAATGAGACATAGATCTACACTATTAAGTTCTTGAAGATTAGAAGATGCCATAATCAAAAGATGGGTTGTTTATTATTAAGCTTTAGAGATTGTTCAATTATGGTGAGGAGGTTGTTGTTGAGGATGGAAATTTGGTGGAAGGACCATTGATGAGAGATTTGATACGGTTAAGGTCATTTTTCAATGTATCGAATAGATTTCGGGTATTCATACAACAATGACAAAATTCTGAATGAAAGTTTACTTGATCTAAGGAGGGTGGAGGGATGTATGGTGAGGTATGAGGTGAAGGATTTGTGGCATCAATTGCTTGTTGAAGATTAATCTCAAAAAGATTAAACAAGTGATGAAGTTCATGTGCTATTTGGTTTGGAGATGGGTTTTGTGGAGGTGAAAGAGATGGTGGAGAATTGGTTGTAATAGGAGAGACATGTGTATTTCTATTAGGTGGAAGAGATGGTGGTGATGGTGGGAGATTATGACTTTGTCTCCAAGGCTCAAGAATAGCCCTTTGGTGTTTTCTAAAGTAATCATGAGTGGATTTGCTAGAAGATGACATTGAGATCTTGATGAAAGATGTAGAAGAGAAGTGTAGATTGATAAGGAGAAGAATGATGGTTATACAGAAGGATTTTGGGAAAGTCATGGTATTGGAGAATGAAGATTTTAGGAGGTGTTTTTTCTAGAAGGGAAAGGATGGTTGGACCTAAGTATAATAGGGTCAAAGTTGCAGAAAAAGAGGGGATAAGAAATTTCGTGGTTTCCTGATGGCGGTCCCTTATATATTAGGGAGTCGCCCTACATTTGAGGGGACCGTTTTCTAGAGATTCACAAAATTTTCCAGAAGTTTAATCCTTTTTTAGAGTGGTCAATAAGGATTGGAAGGGCGATTATAGCATTTCCATCACTTCAAGAATCACATAATATATCTAAAGGAGAGAATAAGTCATGTAATGTGGCTAAGATGAAGCATATAAATGACTAAAATGTCTACTAAATGTCACATAGCAAGCACGTAATAATAATGTAGACACATTATACACGTACTTGATTATCCAAGACAGAGGTTAAGATAATATTACATAGTAATAATGATAGTACGTATTTCTAGCAATAATTCTAGAGAAATATTTCAATCATCATTTGAATCAACACATGAAGCTTCTTTACGGGATATGTAGATAATTGATTCAAGATGGGTAGGATGAACCCAAGGTTTCATAGAAGACCAATATGAATTGTATTTAGACTTTCATAGAAGAGGATTAATTTTAATGATGTGATTATATAGACGATTTAGAATCATTCCATATAGTATTGGAGAGTTTGGTTGATTCTTGATATTTTCAACTCGTTTGGTTAGAAAGTAGGCAAAGTTGAAGGAGTACTTGTTAGAATGCAATACATCATGTGACATGATGACGCGGGAAGAAATGGAGAGTCATTTTGGGTGCCAAAGGCATTATCTTGAATGATTTTATTCCAAGATCTCATGTCATAACGAAGTTCTTCCTTGAGGATTTTGTTTGGAAAAATGGTTTATCCGGTTGTTGTAATTAATTGGATAATTTCCTTTGGTGTTGGAATGTTTGTTTGATAAGGTGTGCTCGACTCTTGATTAGTTTTCAAAGAGTCGAGGGAGGGTTCTTCAGAGTAAGAACATTCTCCTTCACATGGAATTAAGAGAATTGAGGCAAATGACTCGAGTGAGAACTTAAATGTTCTTTTCAATGCCCAGAATGTTAAGAAGATGTTTAGATTGTCATCTTTGGTGATTTCTATTGAGGAATAAAATTCTAGTAGAAATCTTGGACAAATTCCTTCATAAAGTTCATATATTTTTAAAATTTTGATAGCTTGAAAAAGGGTTTGAATATTGTCGTATTTAGTGGATTCAGAAGATATAGAGCGACCTTCATGGATTGACCTACATTCTAGGTTTCGAATGATGGGTTTTAAGATATCAGAAATATAGGTTTCATTTGAGATTGTTGGAACGTATGATTTTGTGTACCGTAATTCATCATCCAAAGTCATTTCACCTCAAATTGGAAAAGATAATTTTAGTGAGGTTCCTTCATTTAACGAGATTCCTAGTTTATATGCAACAAATGTGGAGTAACGATTAACTCGACCTAAATATAAAATCAAACGTTCCTTAATTTGATTTTTCTCATCCAAACAAATCGAAAAATACATATAAATTATGTATCTCAAAATTTGTTCATGAGATCATTATGCATGTGTTTGAAAACGTTTTTGTATTGGATTAACAATGCATGACAACAATTTTATTATGTTCCTAATGTGAGAGATTTGAAAATATAATTAAGGTTTTTGTTCGAAATCAATTTTTTAACAAATTCACTAATGTATGCAAATCCTATATCTACGAGAAGCATATTAGTTATACATTGTATCCTAGTTATCTTAATTGTACAAAATTGAAAGAAAAATCGAAAATCCTCAATTTCAATTTTTGGTGTTCATCATGAACCCTAGACTCAAATTGAAAGAAAATGGATGAAATGACTTACAATTGATGATCTTTGTGATATTAGGATTGATTATTTATGTTGATTTGATCTTCAATTGATGTTTTAGTGGTTGAATTTGAGTTTTGGTGGTCGTATTCGCCGAGTGCAGCAGATAAAGAGGTGTTTGTTTTTCTGTTTTAAAAATTTTTGTTTAAGTGTTCCATTTTATGTTCTGCTGATGGCGATCCTGTATCTCCTGGCGGTCCCAAATATATTGGGGGGGCGCCTATATGGGGCCGCCCTCAGTCAAGGGTTTTGGACTCATTTTTGACAAAAATTTCACGAAGAGGAGTGACGTTTTAATTTGCAGTTCGTGAATTAAAAGTGCTTAAAGTACTTCGGATGAAGTATTTAAGTTGTTACGACACGGAATAGAACACGAACTAGAATCGAAACGTTTTTGTATTGGATTAACAATGCATAAAAACAATTTTATTATGTTTCTAACGTGAGTGATTTGAAAATAAAATTAGGGTTTTGGTTCGAAATCAATTTTTCAACAAATTCACTAATGTATGCAAATCATATATCTACGGGAAGCATATTAGTTATACATTGTATCTTAGTTGTCTTAATTGTACAAAATTAAAAGAAAACACAAAAATCTCTAATTTTAATTTTTAGTGTTCATCATGGACCTTAGACTCAAATTGAAAGAAAATAGTTGAAATGACTTACAATTGATGATCTTTGTGATATTAGCATTGATTATTAGTGTTGATTTGATCTTCAATGATTGTTTTAATGTTAGAAATTGAGTTTGGTAAGTTTTGGGTCGTGTTTCGTCAATGCAGCGATAAAGGAGTATTTGTTTTTTATGTTTTTGAAATTTTTTTTGTTTAAGTGTTCCAAATTAATTGGTCTGACTGATGGCGTCCCATATCTCCTAGGCCTGTTCCCAAATATATTGGGAGACCGCCTAAATGGGGCCCGCCCTCAGTAAGGGTATAGGGACTTGAGTTTTTTGACGAAAATATAACAAAGAAAGGCAGTGACATTTTAGATTTGCCTTTCGCGGATTTAAAATGCTTAACAGTACTTCGAAAAAACAATGAAGTATATCAAGTTGCACGACACGGAATAAACACCGCCTAAGAATCGAAACTAGAAGAAAGAGAAGCGGACACATAAGGTTTATGGAATGTGTTCCAACATTCCTAAACCAAGACGTAGATAGTTAAACGATTCACATTTAAGGGGTTTAGTAAGAATTTCGGCGATGTTGTCGATGGACGGCACTTTTTCGATTGAGATATGTCCTTTCTGAACATTATCACGAAGAAAGTGGTGACGTATTTCGATATGTTTGGTACGAGAATGTTGCACCAGGTTTTTGCTAAGGTCAATCGTGCCCTTGTTGTCGCACATGATGGGAACGTCGTCGAGTCGTACGTCGTAGTCGATAAGAGCTTGTTTCATCCATAGTGATTGTTGACATGCCTTTCTGGCGCTTACGTATTCGGCTTTGGTAGTGGATATAGCAAGAGCGGTTTGTTTCTTCGAGAACCAAGATGTTAAACAACATCCCACGAACGTACAAATACCGCTAGTGCTCTTTCGGTCCACATAATCTGCCGCATGATCAGAGTCAGCATATACTATGGTTCTAATGCCACTCCCCTTAAGGATACCATAATCCTAAGTGCGTAGCTAATGCATCGGAAGATACGGTTAACCGCTTCAAGAGTGAGAGTTTTGGGACCTCTGGAAGCGAGCAATAAAGGCAGACACTAAACAGAAATCAGGCCTACTTGCTGTTAGGTATAATAAACTACCTATCATACCTTGATACTTGGTACTATCTACCGACTCACACTCTTCACCTTTTGTGAGTTTAGTATCGGAGGACATGGGGGTTTTCATTGGTTTAGAATCCTCTAGACTAAATTTCTTAAGCATTTGTTTAATATACATAGATTGATTAAAAAAGATACCATCTTCCATTTGTTTTATTTGTAATCCAAGGAAGAAGTTAAGTTCACCCATCATGCTCATCTCGAACCCTCATGCAAAGATTTTTGGAAAATTCATCACACATGGCCTTGACGAAGTCAAACCGAATATAATGTCATCGACATATATTGAACATTGATGAGATTTGAACTTTTTTTCCTTTAAAAAAGAGTGTTATCTACCCTTCCTATTTTATATTCATGGTTTAATAAGGGAAAGCTTTTAATCTACATACCAAGCTTTGGTGGCTTGTTTAAGACCATGAAAAAGCTTTCTTAATTTATAAACATGATCCGGTTTTTTGAAATCAATGAATCCCAGAGGTTGTGCCACGTATACCTCCTCATTGATAAAACCATTCAGGAATGCACTTTTTACATCCATTTGGAATAGTTTAAAATCTAAGGCACAAGCATAAGCTAATAATATTCTAATGGACTCAAGTCTAGCAACCGGGGCATAAGTTTCATCATAATCGATGCCCTTTTGTTGGTTGTAGCCTTGAGCAACTAACCTAACCTTATTTCGAGAAACAATACCATCTCGTCGAACTTATTTCCTAAATACCCACTTAGTTTCCTATGATGTCCATATTCTAGGATGAGGAACTAAACACCCAAACGTCATTAGCAACGTAGTATTTAATTTCTTCTTGCATACGACTATTAACTTTACTCCTAACGCTTCATTCCCTTCTTAGGTTCGATCGTGATATAAACACAAAAAAAGTTACTTTGGTTTTGGCTTGTGACCTAAGGTTCTTTTGGTAAGGTTTCCTATGACTTTTCCTAATGGATGGTTTCCTAGTTTCTTTAATGTTGACTATTTCATCAATCTCTAAAGTTTCATCCACAATGTCGTTTTCTAGGTTTTTATTTTCGGTGACCTTAATTGCTTCTTCTTCATCTAAGTCATCATCCACCAAGGGTGATGTCTTAGAGGATAGACGAGTTTCATCGACTGTCACGTTAAGTGATTCTTCGACTTTCCTAGTGTGTTTGTTTAGGAGGATGTAGGCTTTACTATTTTGAGAGTAACCTAAAAAGTCACCTTCGTATGACTTTGAGTCAAACTAGGTAAGGTGGTCTTTTGTGTTCAAAATGAAGCACTTACTTACAAACGCTCTAAAATAATCTAACGTAGGTTTTCTACCTCTTAACAGTTCATAAGGTGTTTTTCAAGAATAGCTCTAATGAGAATTCGGTTGAGAATGTTTGTTGAAGTATCTACGGCGTTATACCAAAACGTTTGTGGTAACGATTGCTCGTTCAACATAGTCCTACTCATTTCTTGAAGTGTCCTATTTTTCCTTTTGACCACGCCATTTTATTGAGGAATGCGTGGAGCCGAGAAGTTATATGTAATACCGTTGGTATTACAAAACTCTCCAAATTGCACCTTATTATCAAATTCTCTACCGTGGTCGGTTCTTATTGACACTATTGAACAACTTAATTGGTTTTGGATTTTTATACTAAATATTTCGAATTGATCGAAAGCTTTGGTTTTATCCTTAAGAAATCTAGTCCAAGTATACCTAGAGTAGTCATCTACTATGACTAGGGTGTAACGGTTTCCTCCGTAACTCCGTACGGCGGATGGACCGAAGAGATCCATATGGAGAAGTTCTAAGCATCTAGTCGTTGAGACTACATTTTTAGCTTTGTGACTAGCGTAAGCTTGTTTTCCTATTTTGCAAGCATCACAAAAGTGTTGATCAAACTTAAGCTTAGGTAAGTTTCTAACTAAATCCTTAGAGGCCAACGATTGAATGAGACGCATATTTGCATGTCCTAATCTCCTATGCCACAAGGTGGAATTTTCATCAATCATTGTTAGAAAAATTTGATCCTTTGGCTTATTTCCTAATTTCATCACATATAAGCCTTTCTTCCTAATACCTCTACCTATGACTTTATCGTCCTTAGTGATTTCACTATCATGTTCAGAGAAAGTTACTCTACACTTATTGTCACATATTTGTCCTATACTTAGCAAATTAAATCCTAAGTTATCAACATGTTCTGCATTATCTATTTTGAGAGAGTCATTAGAAATCGTACCTTTGCCAATGATGTTACCGCGAAGATTACTACCAAAAATAACGTTACCTCCGTTGTATGCCTTGTAAGTGGAGAAGAGCTTTTGGTTTCCCATCATATGTTTAGAGCATCCGCTATCCTTGATACATTCGTCGGGCTCCAAGTCGACTCCAAGGCATATCTCACTTGATGCATGAGCTACAAGACATGTTTCATCTTTGACCTTCTCATCATCTTCTTCACTGCTATCGCTCCAAGAGCTTCCGATAAAAGCTCTTTGGTTCTTATCTTTCGGTGGTTTTGACATTCTCCAATAAGATTATTTGGATCGCCGCATCTAAAGCATTTTCTATCACTTTTACCATTATTGTCATCACGACTTCTTTGGAGCATCTTTTTGTCGTTCCTAGGTTGTCTCACGAATCTACCTCTTCTTTTAAAGAACTTCTTGAAGTCTCTTACCACCATGGCGTACTCTTCGTCTTCACTACCGAAAGTCGAACACTCTCATCACTAGATTCTTTCTTAGCCTTTAAAGAAATAGATTTCCTTTTAACTTTTTCTTTAACTATTTTGAAATCTTTCTTGATGATCATTTCATGAACTTTGAGGTTCCCGATAAGTTCATCAAAAGATAGCGACGTTAAGTCTTTCGACTCTTCAATCACCGTGACCTTTTCTCTCCATTTTGGATGTATAGCTCTAAGAAACTTCCTTAAGTAGTTCTTACTAGAATAACCTTTATCAAGAGCTTTAAGACTAGTAATATTAGTATTAAATCTAGCAATAGCACTATCTATAGATTCGTCTTTGGAAATGACTGTTAATACAAATAAACCGGTTTTAAACAAAACGTTTCTACAATCAACTTAGGCTAAGGTTTTATTAATGACAAAAAATAACAAACCATTTCTCTCATCCTCCCAAAACATGATTTCTTTACTATCTCCCAAACTTGTATAAAAGCACATGTAACTTGAAAAAGTACACAAATCTTTTAAAAACCCTAACTTTACACAAAATCATTTTACACTTATTCATTTAATTATTTCATTTAGTGTATAACCAAATGCAGCAAATCTAAGGAAAATCTCACAAGATTTCTCAAGATTTTGCAAATCAAAATCCGGATTTAGTTACTGTTTGCCGGTGCCCTTAGTTTTGCAAGCCGGTGCCATTGGTAAACAGCACCGGCAGAACCGGCCTACCGTAAATTATTTAGATATAAATACCAAGCCATTTCTCATGTTTTCACACATCTTTCTCATTCTATCTTCTCTCTAATCAACTGATCTCTCTCTCTCTAGCATCTTTTTCTAAATCGTGTGTGAGAAATTTGGTGATCATCTTTGTAATCTTTAGAAGTGTACCATCGTTGTGAAGGCTTCTCCGCCAAGTGAAAGGAGGTCGGTGACTAGTGTTTAACAAACTCTCGAGTAGGTAACTCGGTGAGTGGAGTAGGGCAAGGAAGGTGTCCTTGTAGCCGAACCACTATAAATACTTGTGTCCCGGTGAAATCTTCCTACACTCTATTTTCTCTTCACTTTTACATCTCTTACTTCTTTGCTAAACATCAATATCTAGATCACTTCACTAAATAGTTTCAAACAAAGTGTTTTAATTTTCAAACAAAGTGTTTTAATTTTCCATAATTGGTATCAGAGCTAGGTTATCAAAGTATTAAAATAAATTGTACTTTAATCTTTAAACGATTATAGATTCGGAAAACTACAAAGAAGGTCAATCTATGCAACGACCACCTCTCTTCGTGGCAAATTGTTTTATTTATTGGAAAAACCGTTTTTAAACTTACGTAAAGTCTAAGGATATTGATCTTTGGTATATCATAGCTCATGGTAACTACAAACTTACCATCAAAGACAAGGATGGCAAGGATGTTGTTACACCATATGAAAAGCTTGATGAAAATCAAAAGAAAATGCTTTCCAAAAATGATGAAGCTAAAATGGTTTTATACAATGTTTTACCTAAAAATGAATATAAAAGAATTTTCATGTGTGACACGGCTCAAAATATTTGGGATTCTTTAATAACTACTCATCAAGGCAACAAACAAGTTAAAGATAATAAAATAGATCTTTTTGTACAAAAATATGAGGAGTGTTCGATTACCGATGATAAAACCATTGATTGTACATGTAACACCTCCAAAATGGGTCGCAGCGGAAATGATGTTTCAGGAGCGTTACTTCATAATACCATTGCACCAGTTATGAGAGAACAACCTCTAAGTGTCGTTTGAAAAGTAATCTTGTATTATCTGGACTCCAATGCACATCAAGTAAGCACCTAGCACTTATGTACCTGAGAAAACATGTTTTAAAATGTCAACAATAATGTTGGTGAATTTATAGGTTTATAAATTAAATGAGGCGGATGACAAGATTTCCTTGTAATAGAGTAACAAATACAATATCACAAAAATGTATTACGAAATGCACTAAGCTCATGACACTGAAGCTCAACAATGAATGTATATAAAATACAAGTAAATGACTTTGCCCAACGTAGATGTTCAACCTGTAACATCTATAAATCTGACATGGTATGTGTTCGTTACCGATGATATTTGATCACCCGAACAGGGGTGTTAATTCCCAATAGATCTATTCATAACATTCGCGCTCACATAATGCAATTAACAATTACATATATGCAATTAACAGTTCATGATGCCGGGCATAGTGAGTTATAGCTACTTAGGCAAATTCGTAATATTTGAATTAAAATGCACTTGTATCCATTTTGGAAAACAAACATGATCTCATCCCTGAGATTTAATAAATGATTGAAAAGTGTAAGATGGAGACTATAAACTCACCTCAAGTAATGATAACGTAGAGGCAAGGTAGTGGCACGAAAAAAACAACGCAAAGGCTTTACCCGCAACCTATGAATAAATAATACATATTCACTAAACGAAAAAATAATAATATAAATATTTGCAATCTTGTCCCTAGTGTGTGCTTGCACTTTATTTAAAAATAATGACATTTGAAAAAAATTCTTTGTTTTAAAATGGCCAACTTTATCGGGTCAATGCGGTCAAGATATAAGTATGTAATTTACGACTTCGGACTTTTAAGAAACTAGGTCATCGATACTCTAAAATATTAGTTTAAATCAGTCCTTGGTTTAGTCTCTATGTGTATCAAATAATTAAACGTAACATTGACGTCTAATAAGTCAAATACGTGAAATTTTACTAAGTATTAATATTGGATTATTTGGAGTTTTACAATTTAATTACTGTTTTGTTAGTTAACTATAATAAAAAGTGAAAGTACACTTGTAAACTTGGCCATGTCGACTACAACTTTCATCTTTTAAGTTTCGTCTAAACACGTCATTTAAGTAGTTTAAAATGAGGCTAAATATGTGCGGGTCGCATGGCAGCTTTATACTTAGAAAATAAAAGTGTCATTTCAACTTATAGTGTTGCGTGGTCAGAGTTTTGAAATCTGTTTGCGGCTTCATTACTTAACGTTAGGACAAAATAAAAGGACATTTGAAAACTAAGCTAGGTCTATTACAATTTACCTTTTATAAGTTTTAGGGGCACAGGTCGATATCGTGGTAAAAAATGAGGCTAAAGGGTGTGTGAGCCGCATTTTACCATCAGCATATGCTGATTTTTATTAGCGTGTGCTGAGTGTGGAGGCCATACTTTGGCCTCGATTTGCGAGTTCGTTTCTTAACTATTTTTTAGGATTCAAGTTGCTAAATGCAATCTACCTTGTTGACTATAAAACTTCCCTACTTGTTTACTCTATGCCTAAGTCTAAATGGTTCAAAACAATGCCTAAAGTTGATACATTAGGGCTGCTTTACAAAAAGCAAAATGGCAGATTTATACTTCAAACTTTAAGACCTTATAACTATTTATTTACTTGACGAAATTTGTTGATTCCAGGGGCAAAACATAGGTCACCTGTCCTAGTTTTGAAAATAATTAAGTTGTTTTACATACTTCGAGTTTAAGAGGTCGAACAAGGTACCTGAAGTTACAAGCGTGGCTGCGTGATCCACTAACAATACATATGTGTTTTTGTTTCTAACCAAATAGTGAGCCCAAGCTACAAACGTATGAGTATTCTAAACCTGATACTCTCGCAACTAGGTCTATGTCTCGTAAGTTACCTTTATGTTTTATAGGGTTTGCTTACTTGTTCGTTCGTTATATATATCAGAAGCTATAGAAATTATCTTTTCTTTGTTTTATCAAGCACACCCTATAGAACACAAGTATAGCCCGTATAAGACAAATAACGAGGAAGTATTTAGCTCACAAAACTCAAAGACGACGCATAAAAGAATAAATCGTGGACTCACAAGGCAATGAAAAACAAGGCGCGTGCTTCGAATCAACTAGTGAAACCCTTGGTTGCTATTATTTCTCAACGTATGAACCAACACCACCTTTAACCACTTAACCACGATCCTTGACTACCTTGTACCAGCCTGTAATGTCGAACAAAAGAGGTTACTGCTTGTATGCGCTCGTCCATCGAAGGGAAAAACTGCAAGATGGATTTAAGGTTAGGGTTTGCTAGTGTGTATGGAGATGAAAGTGTAAGGATTTGTGTGTGCGTATGTGTCGAATTCCAGAGTAGAGAACAAAGGAAAGACAAAGATGAAGAAAGGGTATGATGTCTAGGTGTTCTTGTGAATCGAAACCAGAGGGATAAGAGACTAAAATGGAATAAGGAGTATGAACCTGGTTGTGATGAGTCTCTCCATCTGAGCTTAGGCTTTGTTTTATACTCGAATAACCTTGCATGCATAGTGTTTCATTCCTAGCTCACATTCTTGTGTTAACACAATTATGGCAAAGGATTTCTTGGGTTTTCAATCGGTCAATGCATAGTGATTTAAAGGTGGAGACTGTTTAAGACTTGGGAGCAAAACCAATGAAGGTAGCAGCTACTAATCACGAGATTACGTGGGTTTTATAAAGGGGTTTGGGCTTTTATACGTTGGACAAAAGAGTGAAAGAGGTTTAGGGAGACCTTGTAGGGATTTACTATCTTTTTCTTGTGCCAATCGGTTTGGGAAGATTTAACAACAGGTGCATGATTTACTTTCTATATTGTAGGGGTAAATAGATTTTTACCTAAGTTTATTTAGTTTCCTAAAGTATGGAAATTTAAATCTTGGTGTAGATTATTTTAAATAGGTCTTTATTTTGTTAGGATTAAATAATTGTGACCAAGTACTTCCATTGACGTGAAAATAATTATATAGCGAATATGAAGGGTCAATTAAAGTCTTAGCGAGTTTAGGTTACGTTTCTTGGTTAAACAATGACTTTTTAGACTACGTGATTTAATTAGTGAAGTTTAAATGGAAGTAAACACACACCAAATAAACAAGAAGGAAAAATGAATTAATTCAGGGTCGTAGTATGACGTGAAAAACACAGGGGGTTATAGTCTCCCCCGGTTAAATGAGCCTTGTCCTCAAGGCTTAAGACGTGGCACTTGACGACGGTGCGGTCTTGGTTAAAAGATGTGGATACTTCTGCTTGAATTGGTCCTCATGTTCCCAGGTAAACTCGGGACCTCGTTTAGAGTTCTGTCTTACCTTTATGATGGAAATGCGACTCCTCTTCAATTGCTTGATTTCATGATCCATGACTTCCATTGGTTCTTCCACGAAGTGGAGCTTGTTATCAACACGTAGCTCTTCCAACGAAATCACAAGTGATTCATCGGACATACACTTCTTCAGATTTAACTCGTGGAACGTGTTATGAACTCGACTTAATCGTTGTGGTAGTTCAAGTTTACAGGCAGTCGTTCCCACCTTAGCCAACACTTGTAGAATGATGTTGCCTTCCTCTAGTAAGGTGACGTACAAGTTTACCTATATGCTATGGTTACTAATTTGATATCCTGACATAAACGTGTTTTATGGGTACGCACACAAAACTTTGCTTTTCAATGATGTAAGTAGAAAATTTATTTTGTCAAAAGTTTTGAGGTGACTACTTCTCAACATGGCATGGTACTTACCTGAATTATACATAGTTGATCAAGCTATGTATATTTGAGGATTAACGATGCGATGTTCATTTTCGTCAAAATAGTACGTAATAATAGTTGATATACTTAAAACAATGTGGTTTATTATTTTGTGAATAAATAATGTGGTAGTTCGTAAAGTGATTGTGAAATGTTTGTAGGGCAATTTAGTGAAATAATTTGTGAACGATGGTAAAATGGTTTATCGTGTGCTAGTGAAGTGTTTCATAAAGTCATAATATTTTAATAAGTGGCTTGCACAAATAAGTAGAGAGTTGAAATAAGTTTTGATGAAATTTTAACAACACCATAATTTGATAGATAGTTAGGTTTATTGTTTCTTCCTACCAAAGGACTACTTGGTTTTCTTGATACTACAACTTCCAATACAAGTTAATACATAATTCCTAGAACAATGTATCTATGAGTGACGTCCGAGCTGACTGGTCACCAACTCCTGGAGCTTCCTGAAGTTCTCTTGGTCTTGTCGCCAAGACTCCTGAACTGAAGTCAACTGTCGCTCCAACTCCATACGAGACCTTTTCTCTTGTCTGCGAGTGATTGTATCGGTAGCCTTCATGGTCTTAATCTTACCGCGTAGGGAAGCATTCTCCTCCTTGACCATACCCATTATGAATCTCAAGGTCCTCACCTCCTCATTGATAGGCACCCCTTGCAAGTTCCCATGGACGCCTCAAATAGCCTCCCCGTGTTGGGCTAGTGTCCTCACTACGGTCGCTGCAGGGAAAAGATCAACGGGTATAGGGTGAACAATATCCACTCTGATCTTGATAGGATCTCCAAGATTCCTTTCAGCAGAGACGGGAAGAGTGGGTGCATCCATAACCTGCACCAGCAAAAGTTTATATAAATCGTCTTTATATGAAACCATGCAAGATGTGTGTAGTATGGATGAATGACGTGATGCAATGTGATGTATGAAAAATGGAATATGCACTCATTGCATGAATGAATATGTGACATGATGAAATAAAATGCCTCGTGGCATATATGAATGACGGTATCCCATTAGGTAAATTAATGTTTGCAATGTTTAGAACCTACGAGCTTATAGTACTACCTTGATGTAGAGAATAAATGACATACAAGAACAAGGAATTAAAATAGATCCGGAGGTTGTGTAAAATGAATAAGATGTAAAGCCATATTATTAGAGTTGAAGGTGAAAATGAGATGGGAAGAGTGTATGTGTTGAGATAAAACACACACACTACACTTTTACAA